>JAHQZX020005415.1:0-76129 GCA_019804575.2 Pseudotulostoma volvatum
GTCTCTTGATAAGCAATGATGATTCCATAGTGATAGTTTTGACCTGTTATAGCAAAGGATATTTACTAATAAACGGGGTTTAATTTTATTTTATTTTATGAGGGACCACGAATGTATAATTATTATTATTATTACTCTGACTAGTTGGTGGAGACTTTCTAGGGGTCATGTGGTTCAAAAGTGCGAGCCAAACGGGGGCCCTTATATTTGATGGGAAAAATGATACATGTAGGAAAAGAAGGTAAAGAAGTATGATATGTCTTGAAGAAACTCATCTATAAGAACCAAAAAAAAAGACGGATTCAGGTTCCGGAAGACCTATGATGGTTGTTACTTAGATAGACCTGTATCATGCCATCTACTATGCTAATGGAGATATCTGTTCTAGCTAGTTACATCCTTTAGTATGTTAGATAGTACATATGAGTAGGTATACAGGTGCGAAGTTCTATTGGAGAGCATTTTCTATAGGTAACTTCTAGCATATAACATCATACGACTCACTGCGAGCTTGAGCCCTCGCCGCCTCGACTGATATATGCAACATATAATAATCACCAAGTAAACATTTGACCAGCGGTCACATACACCCAGTTGAGCGGTGGATTTGATTTCTGGGACCACCAACGCGTCCGCAGCTGCATCGGACGACATGGTCATACCGCCACTACCCCTGCTCCGCAGCCCTTAGGGTTAATGTAATAGTAATAATAATAATAAAAGCAAAAGTTGTTGCTGCATTTTCATTCATTCGTACCGATAATAGATCTTCACACCCTCTATGGATTGGGTATCATAACGGAATCCCACCCGCCTGGGCCATCTTCCTCGCTCTCTGATCTCGTCGATTGTGGTTGGCTCTGCTGGCTTTGTTTGCATCCTTTTTCTGTCGCGTGATGGCCGTTTCGCGATCTCCAGATGAGCCAGCGACATGCCCTCCACCGCTCCCACCTCCCCTGCCGCCTCGGCCTCGGCCTCGGCTTCCACTGGGGCTACCGCCGCGACCACAACGACGGCTTTGCTCATGACCCCCGGTAACAGATGAGGGAGCAATGCCGCCAGCTTCTTCCGAATCCTCCATACCGGGTTCCGCCTCTGCGCTCTTCGAGCTTGGTTCCCGGTACGCGGTCGAGGGCAATTCCTTCTGTGAGAATGCTACTTTGAAACCGTTGCCGGAAAGTGCCATTTTTCTTTCCAGCCTGGATTCTCGCTTTGGGTCGCGTACGAGCATAATCGCCCACCCTTCGATGGCTTCATCTGTCATTCCCGTCTCGCGCTTGACGGATTCCCGGGGCTGAGAACGTCGCGTCGCCGAGTCGCGCGCAAATAGCCCCGGATTCGTTTTATATAGAGAGAAGAGCATCATCTCAGCTTTGTCAGCTTCCTCCTCTGCACGGCGCCGACGAATCACGTCCTCTGCTGCGTCGGCTTCAGTCCCGGCTGGGGGAGCAGCATCGACAGTACCACCGACATCCGCAATGTCGTATGTATCATCCCGCTCGTCGTCGTCCGAGTCAAACGCTGCCAGGGCCGAAAAGATAGCCGCCTTGTTGATCGCGTGCTGGCTGCGATCTGCGAGTATTGCGTCGGCTGTGTCGTCTAAACCGGCACGCCCAAAGTGAAGTCGGTTCTCAGCATTGCCTGATCGTGCCAGTTCGACGATATCATCATCATCAAAAGCGTTCTTACGAGCGAGGGCCGGTTCATCAAGCGGAGACACGGCATGTTGCACAAGTACGTTATTGCCGATTATCCCCGGAGATACATCAGGTAATCGCTCAAACTTGTCAAGAGGCTGAAGTTCTGGTGGCAGAGAATTCTCAAGTAGATGTGCAATGACTGTCTCAGCATTATCTGTGTAAAATTCAAGCAGTTGGAAGACATAGCTCGAACCAAGGTCCGGAAAGAGCTCTTGAATCTGAGTAATCAAAGACATTCTATGAGCGCGACTTTCTTCATCAACGTTCGCATCATTTGCCCGGCCTTTTCCCTTATCTTTTTTTCTCACGTGTTGATAACGACGGTGGTGCGGTTTCATCGCTATCTGATATATGCGCAGGTTAGCAATGAGATCGACACCCCGTTTCTGTGGGAAACCGATCAGTGATCGCTCCAACCGCGTGAGGACATCAGAACTGCAAACGAAGTCCGACAAAAGCGTAGGTACTTTTGGCCCGCGGCCGGTTGAGTCGAGCCCTGCGGCCGCTTTCAAGCTGAATAGGTGATCCAGGAGCAGTGACACATTCGGCTTTTGACCCTTCAGCAAAGAAGTGAATCCCACATAAGTATTAGCGACAAGAGCTTGGCGCAGTACCTCACTCCTTTGTGCTTTATATACTTCAAAGAGAGTATCCAGATAATCGGAACCGGTCATCAGGATGTGGCCTATGGCGGGCTGAAAAGACGCCAGGACAGTTAATCTTCGAATATCGAAAGCTAATCCAGAATAATTTGTAGATCCTGGTAGCGAAAGTTGTTTAATAATCATTGACTTTGCTTTCTCGATACTTGATGCTATTGTTCCTTGGTGTTTCTCCCATACCCGGGAGACCAGGCTTTTCAAAGTGGAGCTCTTGTGATAACAGACACATAGATCACCGAGAAAGGGCCATTCCAGACATGCCCAGGGTGATGGCTGACCTTCCAGTGATAATAACAATCTTCTCGTCAGTAGAAAGCATGATCTTCGTAAGGTTTGAGCTTTCAGGCCTTCTAAGAGTCCTATATTATTATTCGCTGTACTTGTAGCCAGCTGTTGAACATAAGAAGACAGGAAAGCAACCAAAGAATCATCTCCGGCCTGTGAGTCGAACTCTGGTGTAGGTAGTCTCAAACGGAGCTCGACCAGTACGATCCAGGCCTCCAAACATGCCTCCCATTCCTCACTGGAGATGATATTTCGGATTGTGGGCGGAGGGACTGGGGCAAGCGGAGGAAGTTTCATCATTTTCCTTCCCCCCCTCCTATTTCACTTGTTTGATTTGTCCAAACAGGACAGGGAGTTAGATCTAATAAATAACGACTCGATGTTTAATTCTTATTCTCCCCGCAAAGCCATATAAAGGTGAGGTATGAGAGATACATAGCTGATCCCGCCGCTTGGCCGTTGACCGCGCTGTTCTTCTTGGCTCAAGCCTAGACGCACAGGCCTAACCATATCTAGAAAGGTCTGGGAGTGAAACCATATAGATATCTTCCTAACTATTTATAGTTAGTGCTCAAAGCCACTTCATGTGACTAGTATATCAGTATGATAGCTTTCACTGATTAGTCATTGATTAGGTCAGTTACTGTCATTGTAACCGAGCGCCAAGACTTGCCCACAAAACCAAACCTCGATTTATTTTCTTAAATTCAAAATTCAAATCAATCCTATCCTCGGAGATCAGTCAGTAATCACTGCCGCCTTTCATCACCTTACCGAACACTCAGTTTGTTCAGGTCTTGATTGGCTCTCGGATCCTACCGTACAAGGTAAGTATCTATTCTATTTCGTTTCAATTTCTCGAGCTGAGGTGCTTGCAGCAGTTCGTGACTCTCGCCCTCAATTCCGCTACATCGCATCTTGTCGGAGGGAAAGATGTCTTACCAGAAGCCGGAGAAGGATTACGGCGAGGCCCCGGTATGACTTCGACTCTATCTTCATGCCCAATTTATATTTTCTATAACTACATTTTTGGCCATATCAATAAGTGGTGAATAAAAGACAAACCACCTCCCCTGTCTTCTTTTTTTCCCGTTCCACGGACATTCTAACGGACCCGACCCGGTGGAATTCGACCCTGCAGAAAACCCATAAGATCCGCATCACACTCAGCTCGCGGAAGGTGGCGTCGCTCGAGAAGGTGTGCCAAGAGCTGATTGAACGCGCCCGCACCAAGTCGCTCAATGTCAAGGGACCGGTGCGTCTGCCTACCAAGACCTTGTCCATCGCCACCCGCAAGACCCCCTGTGGTGAGGGTTCCAAGACGTGGGATAAATATCAGATGCGCATTCATAAACGATTGATTGAGTGAGCTGTTCTCTTCTCCTTTCCAGTTGTTGTATTAGCTGACTGTTTCTTTGCTAGCCTCCACGCTCCAACTGAGACCGTCAAGCAAATTATCATTAATATTGAGGCGGGCGTTGAAGTCGAGGTCACTATTGCCGCGTGAATATATAGTTACGATGTGCATCACGCCACGTCGGGCCGACATGGCCGGGTGCTATTGACGGGGCTGGAGATTCTATAGCTTGCTCTAGCAATGTATCAATCTTTGGCAATTCTTAGTTCTCGCAATGTGAAAAAAAAGTGGGTTAAAACCAAACTAATGAGAGAAGAGAGAAACCACGCAAGCGCATGATTAATCTCCATATATGGTTGTGTTATCCTATCGTGGTATTTTATCTCGCCACAGGAAGTAAAAACTGCCAATAATCCCCAGAACTCCACACCCCTTTCGAATATAGGTCTAATAGTTCCCCGCCTACTCCTTCAACAAAAAGAAAAGAGAAGAAAAGAAACGAGACTCCTGGGTCTCCCTTCTCTCGCAGACGTAGACGGTTCAATGAAGCCTTTCGCCTAAAAATCGAAACTTACCCATGCCGTCTTTGGTGGAATACTTGGCATAATGCCATCCTTGAAGTATCCATTCTTCAGAAAGAACTCGTACATCTCGGAAATTTCAGGTGTATACGCTTCCGGTTTAGCTTCCGTATCCCTCAAGCTCGATCGCTCTGGCGGTCCATCAGGGAAGAAGATGCGGACGTAAGTATTACTATCATCAGGATGAAGGTAGCACGGAAAATCTTCGATATACTTTACCGCACGGCCCTTCCACATCGTAAGTTTTTCTGTGGTCGGGTCATGCTTTGTTGGGCCACTCAAGTCAGGGAAAGGATTCAATCCACCATTACCAACTTTGAGGATCGGCTTCGGCCCGAGAGGTAGCTTTGAGGAAGTGCTCGGGGCTGCAGCGGTAGTAATGGTGGCAGGTTGACCAAACGGCGTAGTAGTTGTCTGTTGGGATGGTGCCCCGGAAAACGAAGCAGGGACAGACGATGGTTGGCCAAATGGACCAGCAGACTGCGGCGCTTGAGCAAACACTGACGGTTTCTGGCCAAATACACCTGTCGTGCCCTCCGCGGAAGGTTTGCCGAATGGGTTCTCACGCTTCTGAAGTTCGATGAACGGAGAGGCAGCCTGCGGTTGTTGGCCGAAGCCGGCCGTTGTTGTTTCTATTGGTGTCGGTTGAGCGAACGGGCTCACATTTTGTTGCGCTTGAGCAAATGGAGAGCTAACTCCTGAGGGCTGGCCGAACCCGCCTGGTGAACCCCCCGCTGTAGACGGTTGCCCAAACAGAGACACTCCCCCGGTCTGGCCGGCCAGCTGACCAAATGGTGAGATTGTATTTGTGGGCTTGCTAGGGGGCTGACCAAAAACAGAAGCTGCCGAAGGCTGACTAAGGGCCGGGGCTCCCCCAGTAGGTTGTTGAAACACTGAGCGTCCGTTATTTTGCTCAAATAAAGCGGCGAATGGGGATGCAGCATTTTGCTTCCCAAATGTCGGAGCACCAAGTGCCGATGGCTGACCAAAGGTGGGCTGACCAAGTGCCGGCTTCCCAAAAGCTGGCTGGCCACCGAGTGCTGAAGGCTTTCCGAATGTAGAAGTCTGCATACCAGCACCCAGGGGACTTGGCTGACTGAACGCAGGGGCCTGTCCAAAGGCCGATTGTTGGCTTAAAGAAGGAGCACCCAAAGCTGGGTTCTGACCGCCCATGGGTGATGGCTGGCCAAACGAAGGCGCTGATACCTGCGAGACAGCTGCCCCGGGAATTGGGGCGATTCCTGTGTTGAAAGCAGTAGTCCTCCCCTCCGTTACATCAATCCGGTTAGGATGTTCGTTATCTCCATCTATAATGTATTTCACGGCGCCGTCGGGATCACTCAAAGCCGCTTCCATCTGTCTCAACGACTCCGTATACAGACTCGAGGCCTCCTGGACTGCTTGGTCATGATTCCCTGTTGCTGCCGCCTGGTAATGACGAATGCGCATTTCTTCGAAGCTCTGCTCGCGCAGAGGGCCACCGAAGAGTTGTCGGGGAACATTCTTGTTGGGCGCGTAGGCAGAGAAAATCCATTCTGGTCGACCCTTCCCAACGGCCAAGTCGGTTTTGATGTCCTCAGGGTTGACGCCGAAGCTGTTGAAAACCGGTCAGCCTTATAAAGGTTTAAGAGGAGATACTGTCAGCGCACTTCTGTTGTTTGCCCGGTGGCTTGTGTTGCGAAGGCCAGCGGTCTCCTGTCCAATATTGACGGTCAGCGATGACTGTTTGGAGCATAGTTCCAAATGATTGTTGTCTTCGCGATACCCTCCGCAAATAACATTTGAAGATAACTTGGTACCAGGCATTAACAGATGGTAAACGTAGAGAAAACGCTCTCGGAGGCACGACATGAGGAAAAATGATACAAACAGGGGCAGGCAAGGGAATAGCTTTCTTCAGGTGCAAAATGACGCCCTGAATCCGCAATTGAAAGTCATAGAGTAACAAAAAGTAACCCCGATTGGGTGGAATGTACATCTAACTGTGCCTCGATAAATAATGATTCATACCAAATGCAGACGAGTCCTGACTAGAATTCTGAAGGACTCCAAACCGATTGCCCGATCCTAGCGTGGGTTGGCCAGGATGTTCATACTTGCAGCGATCTGGAAGTGGTCAGTCACGCGTCGCAAGGGAATAAGTAGCATCCATATTGGACGCGGCCTTTCTGAAGGTGATATCTACCACCATACTTGCAGCGACCCTGCTGAAAATACGCGCAGACTACCATCCTGGTCGACTTCCAGCAGGCAGCTGCTACCTACTCCGTTTTGGTTGTCAGACTCATGAGCTACGCCCTTGAGCCTCGGGTCCAACAGTCTGCGGTGATGCTCCTCGTGTTTCAGCGGCACAAGCTCCTTATATATATAATGAGTATTATACAGCACGTACTATTGCTAAAGGTAGGTACTATACCATGTCGCACGTGTATCGTGGGGAACGCCACCACGTGACACCAGCTGAAATCTTGATGGCCACTTATAAATCATCATTTTTAAGTTAGTTAGTTATATGTATATGAATTATTTTTATATCATACATATGCTCCTCCACACACAGCCATATCAAATTCAATCAGCCAATTCTGTCACCGGCCTTCCCTGTATCATATTTATGATCCATTGGGTTTATAGCTCTGATATGACATCGTCCGGATCATCGAGTCCAAAATGGCGTCGCTAGCCTGCTGCCGCCCAGCAGAACAGCCAACACCCAAACTTACCTAAACCTCAATTCGTGGCGGAATAAATCAGGCTACTGCCTAATTCATGATCCTAGGTCATTAACAACCCCCTAGGGCATGGTGTCGTTCCCGTAAGGACCTTTCTCGTGAGTATGCAGGTCACATATATATGCCCCTAAACGGGCAGCATGAACTTCATGCGGGGATAATTCTTCTGTTGCTGGGTTGGGTCATACTAAGGAAGAAAAATTAAGCACACGAGGTAACGTCTGAGGACGTTCGTTGGACGTCTTGAAATCTTACAACTTGGGACTCGCATGTACGTCTCATCTACTATTTCCCTAGGGCGAAGACTCTGCATGACACCTCCCATTGCCAGGTTGGCATCGCATACATCATACCATTTGGTCTATATTTTTTAGGCGTCTATGGGCGGCTGATTCATCTACACAAGGACCAACGAGCCGGCTGCTAGCAGGACAGGACAATGACAAGTGCACAAGTTGATCAGAGAAATGGCAGGCTTTCCGACTAGCGGGGGCGCTTACGTTGTAGTGCAAGGTACCACTTGTTTTACAGAGGCGGATCTAGTCTTGGAACGAGGATAATGGAAAAATGCTACCTACCATATGAAAAAGTTTGAGAATCTATCTCGGAAATTGGAGTCAGGTTTCCTTCCAAGGTCCTCAGCAGGAGCTTCTTTAGGGTGAAAAATCTAACGTTGGCAGAACGTCTTGATTTATGCTTTGACGAAGATCTTCCCAATCAATACCATCCACTTTCCTCCCGCCCAACCACTCAAGCCCCGCAGAAAGATTTTGCAATTTCCCAGTAGCAAAACGCCGCATCAGGACTGTGTCCATTCCTCCCGGCAGTACGTTTGCGGTTCCATGAAGGAGATAATTCTCGAACCATTGCTCCTCTTGGTCGTCGAGCGGAAGGTTAACGAGCTCCATCGCACGACTTTTCCGTGTCACACTAGCGTCGGTCGAGAGCACAAATGAAATAAGCTGTTGAAGGTAATAATGACGGTTCTCCTCATCATGTTGTCGAGAGAAGTAAAAGGCCTCAGTGATACTAGAGCGACACAGTGTTTCAAAGAAAGCTCGGCGGGTCTTCTCAGACTCGAGTGCCGGGGAAACGGTAAGGTAGTACGCCATTGTAAGGTTATCGTCGTGCTTTGGAAGGTTGGAGAGGGTCAAGACATAGAGGATTTCATCGGGAAATGTTGGTATGAGAGACGGTTCGCTAAGATATTCAATAGCTCGCTGCAGTTGACTGAGATTAGACGGCGCGAAGAAATGGACAAGACAGAGCTTACTCGTAGGTCTAAGCGGTCCAAATGCCAGAGCCCATCTATGAATAACCTATACTTCTCTGGGAGATAACATCCGCGTGCAAACTGCGCACTAGCTTCGCTCCCAGCGCGGCAATCTCGCAATATGTAGTAGATCACGGCCTGCTTGTAATGGTTCGGGAAAGGGGACGAAATGATTTGCTTGTAAACATGCCGCAATTCGGAATTGGTTCTGGGAGGGTAAATCCTTTGCACTGGAGTCATCAAGATTAGATTGGCGCGCCGCTAGTTGATCGCTTCTAATGTAGCAATACCTGCTTTGATTCCAATGAGTCCTAGCAAGCGGTCAACAAAAAGCTGATCCTCCAGCATGCGACGGTTTGCAAGAATCTGGTCCACAGTCTTTCCATCGTAGACAAAATCTTTATTGAAATAGAATGTCACGTCGAAGTCCTCCCACGGAGCCATCTTATCACTGCTAAGAATGTAAGAATCGTGGAGGAGAAGGACAGAAGGTGATGTTGGCTTCTTTGTTTTATTTTATCATCATATGATACATCACTTAATAGGTATTGTATGCATGTAATGTACTTACTATCTAGAATTAGCGCGTTACACTAAGATAACTAGGCGGTTAACTAAGGCAGGAAAATAACACCTTTCCCCTTTAAGGGCCAACGTAAACAATCCAAAAAAACAAAAACAATCAACCACACAACAGCGGATCTCCGTTGATTCTTTTTGTTCCTAATTCCATGCACCACAACCTTGGTCCAAAGGGCGACTCAGCACCATGGCATCCTTAGCGAAGAACAGGCCGACACGATCTGGTTCCATTGTGGCTGCTTCAGATGAAGAAGATTTAGGAAACGTCACGCCCACACCACCGAAGTTCGAAAATGAGGAGAATGAAGATGAGTATACACCAATTACAAGGGACTCTGTGAAAAAGCCTTCGCGAAGGAGGACCATCGAGCCATCTATACCTTCCACTAAACGTGTGCCACGTGGGATACGACGAGCCAAAACCGGGGATCATCTGGATGCATCGCGGGTCCTGGAAGGTATTGAGGGAGGCAGTACTCTGAAAGAGATAGCCGAAGAACCCGGATCACCCACAAGGCGTGCGCGAGCAGAGCGCAAAATAGACAGTATAGCTCCCTCGCGTTCAAGTCGCTTATCCACAGCGTCTCCCACCCCCGAGCGATCCTCGCTTCCTACTCCATCGCCATCAGTCTCACCGGTCCCAACCCCGCGAGGCCACGAAGGCAGTGCTAGCCCACTTGCCGACATCACCGAGACTGCCGTGAACCGAACACCCTCACAGCCGGTAGAGGAGCTGAGGTCACAAATATCAATCGTAAACCCTATGTCAACCAATCACGAGAAGCCCATGGATATCGTACTGAAATCGCGATCCCAAGCGTTTCCAACTATCGAGGAAGCGGTGACAGCGAGGCCACGGATGGTTATAACTCACTTGGTCCTCACGAACTTTAAAAGTTATGCCGGTAAACAGATCGTTGGCCCATTCCACGTCTCATTTTCGTCGGTTGTTGGCCCTAATGGCTCCGGGAAATCGAATGTCATTGACTCGCTTCTCTTTGTTTTCGGATTTCGGGCTAGCAAGATGCGACAAGGGAAGATATCTGCTTTAATTCACCACTCGGCCGATTTTCCAGACTTATCCTTTTGTGAGGTCGAGGTTCACTTCCAAGAAATCATCGACCTTCCAGAGGGTGCCCACGAGGTTATACCGGATTCTCAGCTAGTCGTCTCTCGAAAGGCGTTCAAGAACAACTCTAGCAAATATTACATGAATAAGAAAGAGACAAATTTCACCACCGTGACTACATTTCTGCGGGAGCGGGGAATTGACCTGGATCACAAGCGTTTTCTGATCTTACAAGGAGAAGTTGAGTCCATTGCGCAGATGAAACCGAAGGCTGCCAATGAGCATGAAGACGGCCTATTGGAATACCTAGAGGATATCATCGGAACATCAAAGTTTAAGACGCCGATCGAAGAGGCTGCGGTAGAGGTTGAGCATCTCAACGAAGTATGCGTGGAGAAGAACAACCGTGTCCACCATGTAGAGAAGGAGAAGAATTCCCTGGAAGACAAAAAGGACAAAGCGCTCGCATATATTCGGGATGAGAATGAGCTTGTCTACAAGCAGTCCGCTCTCTATCAAATCTATATTGCCGAATGTGAAGACAACACCCGAGTGACAGAGAAGGCAATTGTCCAGATGCAGGAGTTGCTTAATATAGAACTTGAGAAGCACGAGGGCAGTGAGTCTGGGATCAAGGCGCTCGAGAAAGCTTATAAACGAGGCCAGAAGGAATATGAAGGCATTGAAAAGGCAACCCAAGCCATGCTCAAAGAGATCGCAAAGTATGACAAAGAATCAGTGAAATTTGAGGAAAAGAAAAAGTTCTTGGTAGGTAAACAGAAAAAACTGGAGAAATCAATGCAATCAAGCCGCCTTGCTAGTTCGGAGTGTGGGGGGTTGGTCGAAAAACATAGCTATGATGTTGAAAAGAAGACGACAGAGATTGCAACTCTTGAGAGGGAAATGAAGGGTGAGGAGCTAGAGCTTGCCTCGATCCGTGAAGGATTAAAAGGCAAGACCCAAGGACTTTCCGATCAGATCGCGGCCAAACAGAAAGCGCTTGCGCCATGGAACGAGAAGATTAACGAAAAGCTTTCCTCTATAGCTGTTACTCAAAGTGAACTTGATATTCTTCGTGAGAAGAACAATGCCGGCGCAAAAGCGCTAGAGGAAGCGCAATTCAAGGTCACATCGATCGAAGCGGCGTTGTCCGACAAAGAGGTAGATGCCGAAGAGACGCGCGTCCGGAAAGCGAACCTTATGTCCGAACTTGAAGGCCTGCGGAAAGAGTCGAGGAAACTGTCGGAGAAGGAGCCTGATGTGCGTTCCCAGGTTTCGAGTGCCCGCCAAAAGGCGGATGAGGCTAAAGCTAGTCTCGCCAGTACTCAAAACCAAGGGACGGTTTTAGCTGGGCTTATGCGCCTTAAAGAATCAGGACGCGTAGACGGATTTCATGGAAGACTTGGTAACCTGGGGACAGTTGATGAAAAGTACGATATTGCGATATCGACTGCGTGCCCAGCTCTGGAGAACATGGTGGTCGATAGCGTCGAAGTCGGCCAGCAGTGCATTGACTACCTTCGCAAAAACAACTTGGGTAGGGCCAACTTCATTCTTCTGGACCGCCTCCCACGGCGGGACATGTCCTCCATCCATACTCCAGACAACGTTCCGCGGCTTTTCGATTTGGTTAAACCCAAGGACCCGAAATTTGCCCCGGCATTCTACAGCGTGCTGCAAAACACACTGGTTGCGAACGACCTGCAACAGGCCAATAGGATCGCCTATGGAACTAGACGATGGAGAGTTGTCACTCTTGATGGCCAATTGATTGATTTGTCGGGAACAATGAGTGGTGGTGGTACCCGTGTTGCAAGGGGTGGAATGTCTTCTAAACAAATTACAGAAGTTTCCAAAGATCAGGTAATCAAGCTTGAACGTGAGAGAGACGAGACAGAGAGAGAACTTCAGGACTTCCAAGAGCAACAACGACACTTAGAATCATCTATCAGAAAGAAATCAGATGAGATCCCCAAACTAGAGACTCAAATCCAGAAAATTGTGATCGAAATTGAGAGTGGTCATCGTAGCCTAGCTGACGCACAACGGCGAGTCAAGGAGCTGAGCGCAGAGCATAAGCCTTCCAAAGCCGACAATAACCAAACTGTCACCCTAGGGAGACAGATCGCTTCCCTAGAGAAAGAAATTGAAGTGCTCCGAAACGAGAAGGGCGGTATCGAAGAGGAACTCCAGTCTCTCCAGAGTCGTATCATGGAAATCGGTGGTGTGCGGCTAAGGAGTCAGAAGGCCAAAGTTGACGGTCTCAAGGAGCAAATAGACCTGCTTGCTGAAGAAATTTCGAATGCTGAGGTTGCAAAGTCTAAGAACGAAAAATTAATTGCGAAGCATGAAAAGGCTCGGGCAGATGCCGAAAAGGAGTTGGAGCAGGTGGCCGAGGAGCTGACGCAGCTAAATCGTGACGCGACAAGCCAGGCCAGTGATGCATCGGGGTCGAGACAAAGAGCAGAAGAGGCCCAGGAGGCAAGTTAAATCCGTTGTTGGTGAACTGTCTATTTGTCGCTAACGTTTCTTTGACTAGGACCTGGATACGAAGAAGGGTGAACTGAAAGCTCTCAAAGCTGAGCTTGATGAGAAGGTGTCCGAGCTGAACGGAACCCGAGCAGCGGAAATCGAGATGCGCAACAAACTAGAAGAGAACCAGAAAGTTCTGGTAGAGAATCAAAAGAGAAGCCGGTATTGGGAAGAAAAACTGTCCAAACTCACATTGCAGAATACCAGCGACTTGGATGAGCAACAATCAGCAGAGCTCCAGATCTACACCAGGGACGAGCTCGAGGGAATGAACAAGGAATCCTTGAAAGCGGTTATTGCTGCACTGGAAGAGAAGACCCAGAACGCATCAGTCGACCTCTCAGTCATCGACGACTATCGCCGTCGCGTAGCCGAGCATGAATCGCGCTCTGCAGACCTATCCGAGGTTTTGTTGTCTAGGGATAACGCAAAGGCGCGTCTCGACGGCCTACGCTCCGCCCGCCTAACAGGCTTCATGGAAGGGTTCAGCATCATCTCCCTTCGGCTGAAGGAGATGTATCAAATGATCACGATGGGCGGTAATGCCGAACTGGAACTTGTAGATTCCCTCGACCCCTTCTCGGAAGGTATCTTGTTCTCAGTTATGCCTCCGAAGAAGAGTTGGAAGAATATCAGCAACCTGTCGGGCGGTGAGAAGACGCTATCTAGTCTCGCGCTCGTATTTGCCTTGCACCATTACAAGCCTACTCCTTTATATGTCATGGACGAGATTGATGCTGCTTTGGATTTCAGAAACGTAGGTCCATTTGTTATTCCTTTGGGGTAGGGTAGTCGTTGATCTGACTGACTCGGCTGTTTAGGTCTCCATTGTTGCTTCATATATCAAGGAGAGAACGAAGAATGGACAATTTATTGTTATCTCTTTAAGAAACAATATGGTAAATTTCTTATTTCCACATGTGTTCGCTATTTGCTGATTTCGCATCACTAGTTCGAACTTGCTTCGCGACTTATTGGAGTTTATAAAGTGAACCATATGACCAAGAGTGTCACCGTCGAGAACCGTGACTATATCATGAACCGATAATAGCGTGATCCATATAGCATATGAGTACATTTGAAGCACATTCACACTAACTTACGAATCTAAATGATGGACAGGCCGGACCGGGAGGGGCGGATTGATAATGTTTCTTCATTCGAACTTGGGAGCCAGTCTTTGAACCGGCGCAATTCTATACTTTTCTTGCCGAACGATAGCTCATTATCTGCACACGGATTTTATTACCTTTATTCCTTCTCCCTTGGTATCTTCACGGGCTCTACTACACATGGATTCTGTCCTCCGCTGCAGGAAATCCCGAACCCCAAAGCAAATCCATCTATACTTAAATTCAACCGTATCAGCCCGCACACGGATAGTATGGAATTGCTGAACCCGCTTCCATAATGCAAAGGCCGTCTTCCTTCAGATATCCCATGTATTGATCAGCTTGGGGATGCTGTTCTTGTGAGGCGGCAGTAATGGCTCTGAAGTTTATGGCGCCAAGAAAGTATCCTAGGAGTACAACGTGACGCCCGACTTTGATGACGTTCATATCAAAATACCAGTCATAGACAACAACAAATAGATAAATATTCTAGTATTTCAAGAAGGTTCTTTTAGACACTATAAAGAAGATCCAGCACATTGCGTTTATCCTCCATGTTATGATGACTGGCGCTCGTATGTATAAAATACAGCCCAAAATTTAGTAGGGCGAGGTCTTGCAGCACGAGGCATCTCATAAGTTTTAGCGCCGGACCGGCTGAAAATAGGCAAACCCGAAATAACGAGAAAAGTTTGTTTCCTCGCCAGGACCTTCTGTAATGGATATACGGGTTCCTTGGTGCCTTAGGGCTGAAATTGATATGACCGGTATAAACCACAGATAGGTGGTTGATTGATAGATGTAACTAACCAAACTCTCCCTGTTGGGCACTCACTTCTGAAGCCCAACGGCTAGTTTTTCAATAACTATCGTTATCATTGTTTCTGTACGAATCTTCCACTCCTATCAGAAGTACATATTTTCCGTTCATCCCTCGCACAGACCTCACGCCTACTCCGACTTCCTGATACTTCTCATAATAATACCTGCCTGAGTGGTGTGATACTGCATAGTATTTAGACTTGTGATCAACTGATTCCACAATACCAATGATTTGATGCTATCGACTATTCATTTCACTAATAAGTCTACGTTTTACCATGTCTTTTTAGATCGTCTAGTCCTATAGGATGGTATAGGTATATACGTACATAGTGGGGATAACTGGGACGGCTCCTACAATAGGCAAGTACACACGAAAACCCGACCGTCTTTTGAGTCCGAACCGTGGCGGTGTATGGAATGATGGGGCTGGTCTGCAAAAACCAAAAAAGTAAGTCCAAACCAAGTACCGGCAGCAGACGCAAGTAGTTCGACCGGATCGTCGTCGTTTCGCAGCGCCATCACGAACGAGTTACGTGGATCGAACTTGCACGTTGAGAAAACTTGAGTCTTGGCATCCCTTTTGGGGAACGTGCGCCCGACTTGCCTACAACTTCCAATTTCTAAAGCTTCCTAAATTAGTGAGGACCGAATTTCCCAGGACGTTATCGTTTACCGATATGGATGGATGCTGCTTTGATCTATTGACGGAATCCGCTATCATCCATCACCTTGTCCTGCATTTCAAACCGAGATCGGTGAAACTAATTAACCTTAGCAGGTAGATCCACTAACCCAAACCTGGAAACCCTACTTTATGATTTAGAGTGACGAAAGAAGATAGCAAAAGGGTGGATCGGCACAGCAGCCAATCAGATCTGGGGGCGGAAGACGTTCCGAGCCTGCGCAAATCTCTGATCGGAACAAGCGGTTCTCTTTCCGGGCTCCGGGCGGGATTATATATGGCTGCGTGAGAAGACCCCCCGTCGTCAATCATTCAAAAGCAATCCGAAAGGAATGGGAAAGAGAAGGCCGTAACTGGCACAGGGAGGAAGGATCTCATTCAGTCATCCTATCTCTCCGGAGGTCTCCTACTTCTTCTAAGCTATGATCCATCACCCCTTAGATATCCTGACTCCGGCGGAAGTTCATACCGCCAGGGATGTGATTCTAGCCTACCACCCCGGCAAGGTGGTCGACTTCCGTGAGATATACCTACAGGAACCTCCCAAGGCCGAACTCAAACAGTTTCTGGCCTTCGAGCATGCCGGCAGACTGACTCCGTCTTCACCCCGCCCCGCGCGGCTGGCCGCATGCCAGTATGATGTGATTGGCCCCAACCGGGTAGTTGAGTTCTGTGAAGGGGTCGTCGACATTGGGTCAAGGAAGCGTATATCCCACGCGCTCGTAGAGAAGGAGCTCCACGTCAGTTTAATGCTGTAAGTATAGAAGACCTTCTGCTTTCGGATCTATAGGCTAAGGGTTGCTGGGTAGGCCGGAGTTAAACGAGATCGTGGATGTCTGCAATGCGTCTCCGAAATTTCAAGCAGCTCTCGCTGAATTCAAACTGCCTGACGGCTTCGAGCTCGTTATAGAGCCATGGCCGTACGGTGGCTCAGACGGCACCGACCAGGGTCGACGGTACTTCCAGGGCTTGTGTTTTGCTCAAGATACACGGTCCGGAAATCCCGACGCCAACTTCTACGCTTTTCCCCTACCATTCATTCCTATTATGGATTGGGAGACGAAAGAGCTCGTGCGAATCGATCGGCCGGCGACCGGAGGGTGCGGGGACGACTTGATCGGACAGACATACCGTCGTAACATCGTCGATCATTGTAAGTCCGCAGAGTACGTACCGGAGCTGCTCCCCCAAGGACCCAGGACAGATCTCAAGCCTCTCAATGTCCACCAACCAGATGGGCCGTCATTCCGGGTTTCCAATGAGTCTTTGGTGGAGTGGCAGAAGTGGCGCTTCCGGGTGGGCTTCAACCCCCGGGAAGGGGCAACTATCCACGACGTGTGGTATGACGGCAGGAGCATTCTTTACCGGCTCTCTATGAGCGAGATGGTTCGTTCATCCGGATTGATCTCCGGAATACCACGAGCCGCAGGATCGCCGCTAACCTTCAGCAGACGGTTCCATACGCCGATCCCAGACCACCCTTTCACCGAAAACAGGCGTTCGATTTCGGCGATGGCGGTGCGGGGAAGGTCGCGAACAGCCTGTCTTTAGGATGTGACTGTCTTGGAGTCATCAAGGTGATTCAAGTCATTTCTTTCCCGCTTTAATGCAGATGGTAGAGACTCTGTAACGGTGAACTAATCTGGACCAACAGTATTTTGATGGCGTCCTGACGGAGAGGGATGGAACGGCCACAGTCATACCTAATGTGATCTGCCTTCACGAACAAGACAATGGGATCGGTTGGAAGCACACAAACTGGCGCACCGGAAGAGCCGTGGTAACACGGTCCCGGGAGTTGGTCGTTCAGTTCATCATCACGTTAGCCAATTATGAATATATTTTCGCCTTCAAATTCGACCAGGCGGGTGGTATCACCGTTGAAACCAGGGCCACTGGCATTGTCAGCGTGGTCAATATTGATCCCGGGAAAGTTAGCGAGTATGGAAACGTGGTGGGCCCAGGTGTGCTGGCGCAGAATCATCAGCACATCTTCTGTCTGCGCATTGATCCAGCCATTGATGGACATGAAAATACCGTGCTTGTCGAGGAGTCTCACCGAGTCCCGATCAACCAGGTGACTAACCCGCAGGGGAACTTATATGAGGTGCGAAAGACTCCTGTCAAGCGATCGACCTGGCTGGATGCGGCGCCGCAGCATAACCGAGTGATCAAGATGGTGAACAACCACAAGATCAACCCGGTCAGCAGGAACCCTGTGGGATACAAATTCACGCCGCTGGCGACGCAGCTTCTGCTGGCCGATCCGGATTCCTTGCAGGCTCGGCGAGCCCAGTTTGCGCAGCACCATGTGTGGGTGACGAAATATCGCGAGGGCGAGCTTTACGCAGCCGGGAAATACACCATGCAGAGTCGAAAAGAAACGAATGGCGTCTACGATGCCGTCAAGCGGGGAGAGGGGGTTCAAGATGGTGACGTAGTGATTTGGAGCGTCTTTGGTATTACACACAATCCCCGGGTGGAGGACTGGCCAGTGATGTGAGTGTTCGGTTTCCTTTTGCTTTTTCGTTCCCCTTGTTGGCTCACTAACAAGGATGGACCACCTAGGCCGGTTGAGATCTATCAACTGATGATACGCCCTGCGGATTTCTTTTCCGAGAATCCCGCTATCGACGTCCCGTCGAGCAAGAATTCGGCCTCGCAACTGGTACCCCCGGCTGAGTGCTGCACGAAATCTCACCTGTGAGTTTTCGCTAGGAGTTCGAGTGCCTCCTCCCTTCCCTCGGTACTAGGGTTGAAGATTAGCCGCCCGTAATAGAAATTGATAAATACGTAATTGCATGTACATACCTCACGACAAGAGACCGGCCTAGCTTCAGTCGTCTTTGATGTATGGTTCATAATAATGTAGATAGATTAGTTGGTATTTTAGTATCGGATATAGTAACTACTAGTGATTAATCGTTCTTTTCTTGCTCTTCTAATCCCTCAGCTTTCATCTAACCTGGAAAGTGATGATAAAATGTATGCCGAATAATACCTAACTATATACTATGATACTAAATAAATAACTTGAATGCCATGGGCTAGCGAGAATATAATAATACTCAGGTGCATGTCAAAACCTTGGTATCTCTACCTTAACAGTCGGTGAATGAAGAGAAGAGAAGAGAAGAGCCCAATGATAAATGTATGATTAGAATAAACAATCGAATATCACGACCACGATAAAATAGCTAACAAGACCGCAGAACGAAGGCTGCTACCTACCTATGTACGTACTAGTTTATACCTGAACCTCTGGAAGCGGTTGAAGCTGAAAATTGACAGCCGATGCTGACTGCTGGCCCCATTCGTAGCTGCTCTTGATCCGATCGAACTCGGTACCTGCAGTATTCTATCGAGCGTTGAACAGAACATGACTGGATCCTAAAGAAGATTACCGCTTTTAGTAGGATGACTTGCCTTCAAACATACACTAGGTACTTACTATCATCATATCCTAACATTATGTAGGTATGAGGTATATATATATATGTACGTATAACAAAAAAACTCGAGAGCGAATGCCCCCATTGGCTCATCCGTGACCCGATTTCGCCAAGAGAAAATCGCGCGCGCGGTGAAACCGGCAAAATCAAAAGGGGAAAAAAGAAAAACGCGCTATCCAACGACTATGATAGTACGTACCATGTAAGTTATGTGTCATACGATAATATCTTATTAATCATTTAAGGATGGTAGCGGACTAACTATTTATGGAATGTATGTGTACTATGGACCAGTACAGTACGGTACAGGACTTTCTTCATTCTTTGCCGAAAGTCGGGCCCACCAGGGTGAAGATCTCCCGGTTGAGTCCGTTGATCAGTTTACTCTATTATTATTATTAGAACTACTATACTAACTAACTAACCTTACTACTTGTATAATACATTATAGCCATCGGAGCCCGGCGTTGAGACAATCAATCCATATCTTTATGGTGATATATTCATCTTCTATAGATCAAGAGATAGATAGATGATAGATAGAATAGATAGACAAGACACAGATCGAGTGTAGAATGTTTAAAGTCTTAGGTTAGTTCTTCTATTTGCTACGGCTGTGCTGATCACGATCATGTTGGAAAAAGATGGGACTAACTAACTGGAGAAAGTGACAAGGATCATGTTCCTGAAAAAAAGAGATAAGTCACGGTACTTTCCCCAAGCGTGACTTGGCCCTCTTTTTCACGGATCTCGTGGTTTCTTTGGGCTTGGATTCTTCCTCGCCGGCTTTTTTTTTTCATCTTTTCTTTCTTTGACCCGAGACCATCCATACCTATCATATTTTAATACCGATGAGATGTGTCTGTCAGATGCGCCCCGATCTTACCCAGGACAGAAGTACATAACCACTAGCCTCGAAAGAAATGGAGCCCACCAGCAAGTTGAATGGGAGAGTTCCGAAGAGAAGTGGGCGCGCCGATCTCGATGATCAACAGACAAGGAAGAGGGGGAAATACACCCAAGTTGCCTGGTAAAAAGCCGCCAGAGAGATCCCGTTCTCTCGGAGTCTGCAAGATGTTCAGCTAATTCGATTCTGCTCTACCCCAGCAATGAATGCAAGAGACGGAAGTTGAAGTGTAGCGGCGAGGAGACCTGTCGCAGGTGTGCGAGACATGGCACCCTATGCATCTACACGCCCCATGTTTTACACCGGAATGGCATTGAACACCGAAGTTCGAGTGACCGGTGGGTTCCTTGTCGTCGGTTTCTAGGATCGCGCTAACAGGACTCGCAGGGCTGCCATCAAGTTCAAAGAGATTGACGATAAAATGGAAGCTTTCCAGAGAGAAATCCGGGTTCTATCCACCCAGTTCCAGGTCCTGCAAAGATCCCACCCACCATTGGCACAAGGATACGGCAGAACAGACACCGATCCCCAGAACGCGAAGCGCTTCCCGGGTCTCCCAGGATCGCCGTCATATATCGGTCCCACCAGCGCCGAATTCGGGTTGAACGTCTCGAATAGAACCCAGGACCGTCAGGTGGAAGATCCGGAGGAGAGCGACGATGGCTCGGAATTTGCCGGGGGAATGCTCAATTCGGGGTCGCCCACCACGCCTCCCGCTCCCGTTCCTTCTTACCCGCCTCGCCCTCTGCTGCCCCACCTGCCTGCTACACCCAGCCTCGCATTCTGCTCGCAGAACCCTCTGCTGGCAATTACCGACCAGGAAGCGTTACGGCTCGTGGACGTGTATGAGGAAGCGGTGGGTGTCATCTATCCCTTCATTGACCTGGAGAGCATCCGTGTGTACGTGGCAGACTTCTTTCCGGGTCGATGTGTGGCCAGGGCGTTTCCCGCTCATGGTAAGGATCTAGACAAGACCGAGCAGGACTGGTTCTTCGCTCGCGACGTCGAAGTTCTCAAGATCATTCTTGCGACCGCTTTGCTGGCTGAAACTCATGGCCGCAGTGAGATCGGTGCCCAACTCGCGGATAGTGTTCTGGACTCCTTCGCGCCGCGGGTCAAGGTCTTTGAAGTTGACATGAAGGAGTTGATGATTTTGATGCTTTTAGTATGTGATTTGTGAATCCACTCTCTTCCCCAGCCATATTCTATTTTCAAGGTCTACCTACCTGTCTAATACGAATAGTCAATATATCATTCGTACCGTGACGATGCTGTCATTGCATGGAGAATGATTGGATTGAGCGCTCGGGCTGCGATGGAACTTGGGCTGCATCGTTGGGACACATGGCTAAAGACGGGTGGGATCTTTCCGGGAGAACTGCAACGCTCTTGGGCTATAAAGCTGTTCTGGTGCATCTATGTTCTCGACCGCAAATTCTCGTTTGAGACAGGGATGCCATTTGCGCTCCAGGATTCAGATATGGATACCAACCTGCCCGAACCGGTAGGTCGTTCAATGCCGTGTTCTTTCATGGCATCTGTGACATTGCTGACAGCTGTTCGCAGGGCGAGATGACTCCATACTTGAGCTGCATGATCTCATACGCACGTCTCGGAAGCAAGATTTGGAATCTCGTAGTTGGATGGAGTAGCTCGGCCCGCGCAGTGACCGCAGAGAACTGTACATATCTCAATTACCAAGTACAACAGTGGGCGCGTTCCATACCCGCAGAGCTTCAACTAAGTCAAGAGTGGGAGCGCCTGCCCATCTCGAAACCGAATAGCATTCGACTCACGCTGCAAGTGATCCTACGCCTGCAAGCGAATCAGCTCCGGATTTTGGTTCACAAGCAGAATCTCCTCAGTAATGAGACGATCGAAGACAACTTAACCGGGGCGACGACAGCCCTGGAGGCTGCCAAAGACACAATCCAGACCCTTGACAGCTTCAGCCGGATCTCGCATGTCTACTTTGATCGTCCCCAGCCTTTTAACCACTTTCTCTTTTCAGCCCTAGCCGCACTCTTCCTGGCCGTCTTCCATGCCCCGACACGATTCAGCCATTTAAGCCAGAGCGAATTCTACCGGGCAATAGAAATGGTGAAACGCTCACCGGCTCGGGCGAGGACGTCCCGTCGCTTGCAGAAAATCATCAAGAACCTTAAACACATCCGATGCCAGCTTGACCCTCCTCGTCGTCCAGCGAACAATAACAACAGCAATAGTATCAGTCCGCAGCCAGTTGTTCATCCTTCTATCACTCTGGCCGGAACAAACACTCTAACCAATCCAGCGGGAATGCAGATGCCCCAACGCCCCCAGTACTCTAATTCCCATCCGCCTGTCTCTCTCTCCACCGCCTTCCCTCCATCGCTAGCTTCTGCTTCTTTCCCTCCGCCTCCGCTACCATCGCCTTGTAATCTAGTGGATGACTTGAACAGTTGCGACGACCTGACCAGTTTCTTTGAACTCGCCGGGGTCTGCTTTATGGAGCCGCGACACCGGCACCTCCTGCATCCTGTTAGCAGCATCTCCACATCATCCGAGCCGAGCGGTGGGGAAGACGTTCCCCCTCATGTGGCTACTAGTAATAACAATGCAAATGCCTTCAACGCCGTTGATGCATTCCATGCCGAAGATGAGACTCTGACCCGGCTGATGGTGGGTTTGCTCTGATAGGTTTATTTTAGTCCGGCGTCTCTCTACATGTACTATACTCTACTCAACCGTCCATATTTGACGCCACTTCAGTAAATTATGTACCCATCACGAAAAAAAATAGAAGTCGCCATACGAGTTGGGACGGTTGCTGCCACTTCTCTATTACATACATATCCATTATTCAAGAAGTCTCATAAGCAAAAGACCAAGCTACCGAAAATTAGCTTTAGCGCCTACTGGCCCCACCCATATGTGTGTCTTCCTATCGTCCCGCCAGACTCAAAAGTTCACCTATTCGTTATTCGCGAGGGCTGGATTTAGAATATCGAACCAGATCGTTGCGCTCCATAACGCTGTTGCTTCCTTCCCCGTCGAATTCCTCTTTCTACATATCGGAGTTTTTTTCCATATATAGAATATATATGTATATATCCGAAAAGCTCAAAGAGACGGAAAAGAACCTTTTAGGTAGCTTATGCGCTTATTGATTGAGAAAGGTCGGGAAAGATTTACCTAATTTGGAAGAAGCCTGATGGGCCAATCCATGTATGGAGGTAGCTACAGCATTGTAGGTTATGGACATACGTTATCACATAGTAGTAGCTAGAGGAAAGAACCCTATTGAACATTCATTCTTCTATTGTATATTCCAGGATGATATGATTAGGTAGGTGATCTACAGTAGGGTAATGCAGACGAGAGTTTGCAGAAGAAAATTTCTGATTCACTGGTACTAACTTCTACTTCAATGAAATGTTTTATATTCCCGAGCTGGCGAGCTTAGGTCACTTCATTTCCGCCGGGGAATATCGCCATTGTGGATCGGCTGTGAGTACCTCCCTCACCGAAATATTATGGCGATAACAACTACTATACATTTAAACATGCACCTAAGTAATCGCGAGTGCTATGTATCATACCGGTGAAAGATCTCAGCTACCGTACATGGATGTACATTAGGTAGTACCCTTAGGTATGTATACTATTAGTATAGAGTACCTTATTATGTAGAATACTACTACTACTGGTCAGGGAACCATGCAGTAAAGAGCGTCGCAGCAGATCAATCAGCCAGCAGACGAATGCATCAGATCCTTGAGGTGATGTCTGTTCCTGTTCTCTAGACGACCCTTTTTTTCCTTTCCAATTGGTTATCGACTAGTTATAGTAGTAACTACTATCTGTTAAATGCACGGTAGTACATAGTTATATATTTTTACATATGTGCCATGATAGGGGGGGCTGGGCCACAGTAACCATACGGTGGTTGGGCACGTAATTACTAGGAGTAGTTATTACTCTAGTCAAATATAATGTCTGGCGTATCGAGTGAAGGCTCGTCATCCACAAAGTGAGATGTTGAACCCGCTAAGATAATAATAATTCCTCGAATGTATACCGGTATATGACTCTGTACGTGTATATCAATTTATGACAGGACACCGGAACGGAGCCTGTACAGTATAAGGCAAGGCATAGTTCGTATGCCAGAGAAGGAAGCTATGATACTGGTATTTTGAATTCTGTCAGCATTCCATGGGAAACATCAGTGCTCTGGGGCCGAAGGGACACACGCCCGGTTAACCAAGCATGGTAACCGGACTAAACAAGGAAAATACTATACTCAACTCTCAGCTTTTATGGTATTTTAAGATTAAGCATGTTGTATATAGGCAACTCAGTGGTAGTAGTAGGACAGCCATGCAGCCAAAGTCCAATCTAGTACCTTACTGAGAGAGTCTTATCTTCAATTTACGATTTCAGGGAACCTGTCCGCTGATAGGTGGTGAGCCCGCCCGGAGACTCTTCTGAGCTTCGGTGCCATTGTTGATCTATCTTTGAAAAGGTCATTCTATAAGGTCCTTGTGAGGCCCGTCGTGAGACCTTTTAGAGGCTCATACTTCTGAATCAAGAATTTTTTTTTTTCTCTTGTGCTTCTTTTGTCCCTTCCACCCAACGTTCTCTCATCTTAAATTCTACAACAATGTTGACAACACGTGACCTCAATAAGCGGCCTCAATCACAAGGCCTGGGAGCCATTCGATCAGGATTGTCGCAAGGCATTCTCGAAGGCGTTGCCGATATGCCGAACGCCAAAGAAGTCCGGGAATTCTTAAAAAGGAAATATTAAGTCTTGGCCAGTGTCCAGACTTCTTGAGAGAGCCAAGACGGCAATGTCAACACATTATGATGAGGTGTAGCAATGATGAAAACTGGCCGGAATCAATTTGTTTTGGCCAATCTGGTCGATAGTTGGGATGTCATATTTGAATTCATAATACGATGTCAACAAGACGACATTGGAAGAAGTGAGTCAAGTTCTCATTCAGGAGAAGAGAATGGATGGTTCTCAGTAGCTCAGACTGCGTTTGCCGCGCGCTAAGGCAGACCAAATGAAAAAAATCTGCGAATTTTTTTGGCAAACGAGTCGAGTCTGCGTAATCTTCAAGCCGTAATCTCGGATACCGAATGCTTCGACCCATTATCCCGATAACCATTCATGTATGAGCCCATAGTTTCAAATACTGAAGGCTTCATTCAATGCATTGTCTTACTAGACAACTATTGATTTCACAGATCTTATAACTCTTCACAGCTTAACGGTTTCTGGATCTGTGATACTAATAATCGCGACCATTAGCTCGACTAGCCTCCGTATCCCATTTACCATGTCTGAAGCCCTGCATTCATAAAATCTTGCGCCACAAATGTACTATCAGAGCCGCGCTTTGGTACAATGGACCTCCCAGAGCCGCACCCCTGAAGCCAATACATCCTCTACCGGTGACTTCTCTGGAATGGAGTGTCCTATCCTTGTTGTTTGTCTGGGCTGCAAACAGGTTCCCTACTAATTTTGACTGAGGTGCAATCAAGGCAGCCTTCTTTAACAAAAAATACTTGGAGATGTGAGGTGCGATTAAATGTACCAAACAAAGTCCTTAATGAGCCGATTGAGGAATTTCAACTCCCGATCCTTTTCGAAGTGAGACCATTGAAATCTGTATTGATTGACCGGACTATTGGCTAGGATAGCACGCTGAAGAGCAGGTGTAGCAGCTCCGTCGCTGAAGGTAAGAGTAAGAAAGTGCAGGAACTCTTTGGCATATCGGGAATTGCAGGTTCCCTGGTAGAAAACACACATCATGTGGGATGGCTGTTTATAGAATACCAACGTCGCCATACTTGATATCATCTTTTAATAGTAGGCACGGGAACATGTTTTGGAGGTAGAGGATGTGGTTTCAAAGTTCCCAATCTGGAGCCTGTCCGTCTAGAACGCTCGTGGACATCAATATAGATGCGTTCAACGTGGTGTTTTAGAGTGGACACTGAGTCCGGGGAAGAGAACTTGAACGTTCACTCAATCGTACATGTTATTCGGTAGAGATTTCGTCTCCTGATGTTTAGACGATGCTGACGCGTTAGGCGAGATTATTGAAAGTGATGCTTTTAATGAAGAAGTTGACGTTCACAACTCGGCTTGATTCGCCATCCTTTCTAATTTAGTGCAGACACTTTTATTCCAATTAGTACCGTATCCAATATTGCTGGCTTTTTTTTTTGATTTTTGGAAGCCCGTAGAAAAGTGACGGGTGTCGTGCATGAAATGTAGATTCTCCACCACAACTCAACAACGACATGATATTTTTTTTAAAATTCTGAAAAGCGCATTTGTTAGACATAAGTTGGGCAAAACAAGGGCCTTATAATGATAATAATAAACTGTTACTCCAATCGGCCGCCACCCAGTCCATCGATCTGCGTTCTTATATATACATCACTTTATACCCTATCATAGTGTCCCTTCTATCATCAGCTAAGCCAACGCTTAGCTCTGTCACCCGGTCAGCTCGTTTACGAGCCTATTCATCTAATCTCTCTCTCCTCAACCACCACCTCACAAGTCTTTTGACCCCAGCCTGCTCTGTTAGCAGTTGCCGAAAGTCTAACCTGCCGTTCATTCGGATCCCTTCTCCCATCCCTTGGTATCTTGGGCAGTGGATTGTGACGTGTCTCAGGGTCTCCCTCTTGTAACCGCAAGGACATACCATGCTCATCACCTCTGGCACTCCCGCCCTCCTGTGCCGGAAGCCGACAAGGCTAATATTTCCCGTGCGCACCTGAGCGTATATGGAGCTTTCGGCCTTGTGGAGTGCCTCGGGCAACTTCGGGGTCTTTTTGCTTGGGGGTTACAGGAAAGCCTCTGCTGGGCTACGGGGGCTGGATCTCCATCTCTCTTCCCATCTCTTTTGCAAAGAGGCTTTGACCAACCTCCCCTCTTGCGCTTGGCTGCGGCCATGTCTTCGGTCCGATTCATAGTGTATACCTGTCGGGTTTGGGCCATGGGGATGCCCCAGGTTGATCCGCCAGTCTGGCTAGAGAGTTGGCTTGGGTCTTCATTTTTCCGGCGGTTTTTGTCCCGTGCGCTGTAAACAAGGACCTTATCCTTACAAAGCTTGTGGTGTTGTGGAGGAAATTTAGAAAATATAGATAAGGAGAGGAAAAATATAGTGTTCCCATACATCCACTTTTCACGTCAGCGGGCTCTTTTTTTATTATTCAGAAAGGCGTGACACGCGCCCGCAGCCGAAAGGGCCTGATACGGGCTTGGCCACAGTAAATCCATTCGCCTTCCGAGACCGTCGCTGCGAAAGCCTCTTGAAAAAAGAGGCAATGTTACATGATTACATAATCATTCTGCTTTCCCCAACACAGTTTGTACTTAGCATTCCTGACGTCAAGCTTTTTGCTGGGACGGGTTGTCTTAATATTTTGCAAGTCCAGCCATACCTTGTCTCCTATGTGCAAAGTCCCTAGCGCTCTTTAACTTCGCAACCATGTTCTCGGCCCGCTAGATGGGACTTTGAGGTGTAGGCACTTACTCATGGTTCCTCTGTAAGATCCAAAGGCTCGACATTATAACCATGTTGCATAACGAAAGGGCTAGTACTGGCGGCGGCCTCTCTGTTATTAATAGCCAGTTGTGTAGATGGCAAAAGACTCGCCCAGTTATCCTGATCCTAACCGACAAAGACCCATATATGTGCCTCCATGGTTTCATTTGTACGCTCTATCGAACCATCATTTTCTGGATGGGCTACAGTGGACAGCCTTCTTGTTATGCGCAATAGTTGACAGAAGCATGTCCAAAATCTCTAATGACAAACTGCGGCCTACGATCTGACACAGGATAGCAGGGGGTAGCTCATGGCATCTATAAAACACCTGTATGAACCTCTCTGCCACTGTATTCACATCAATCTTACCTATTGGTTTAAAAATGACTCCTTTGCTCGAACGATCAGTTTACGACCATAATATTTTTACATCCTAATGATAATGGTAATTCGGTCACAAAACCTATCGATATTTCTCTCCAGACACAGTCGGGGATTGGCAATGGCTTTAATAATCCTTGTCGCCGATCTCGCCATATCTTATTGGACTCACACCGGTCACAGTTCCTTGTTAATCGCCTGACATCGTTACCCATGCCAGGCCAGAAAGAAGATCTTGCTAGGATGGCATATGTTTGGTCTCCCTGCCAGTCGGTGTCTAGTAAGGAAGGAATTGTGAACTTCTTGCATTAATCGTGTACGTAATGGCTCACTGTCAGGGACCCATTTGCGATCTCGAAAGCGTAGGTTATTCTCTTCATTCAACGAGAATTCTGATATAGATATGGTGAGATACCTTTCCATCGGGAACCGCTGTTATCCATTTTGCAAAGCATAAACCATTTGTTTTAACTGTTGATCTTGTGCGTCAGTCTGGCTCCATAACTCTTGTAGTGGTCTATCGTCATCTGCTGCAGTTGGCGCGAGCATCGCCTCTCCGTTGTCCATCCCTGCCGATATGGAGCTCTCCATGTCACCATTACAAGTGCTGACATAAGATACTGTGACGGATTCTTTGTCTTCATTGAAATGTTCCAGCTCTAGGAGCCAGCATACTCGTAGGCGTAACCGTTCATCGGCTTCGCCAATCGGCACATCTTATTACCTACGAGACAACGCATCAGGCCTGACTCCTTGTTAACCTGGCCTGTATGATATCAAGAGATCGAATTTACTAAGGAAATTTGCTCACCCCATTTGCCGTTCCGTAAGCCTACGTAGGGCCGTGAGGTATTCGAGATTTTTACGGTCCGATATAACTTCAAATCTGTCCACACTTCGAAATTCAGACTCCCATTCTTGTAAGCATCATACAATCGCCAACAGCTTCTTGTCGTGGATTTCGTAGTTGCATTCCGCTGATGAGTTCTTCGAGGTAGACACATGAGCGGAGAAGTCCCTCCTCATATTGTGACATTGCTCCTCCTATGGCGTAGATGAGTCCGCTTCGACAACTGTTTCCCCGCCTGGGTCAAACTGTAGTAGTAATATTGGTGCCGTCGTAAACATAGGATTCTTCAGCAGGCCAAATGATTCTTGTGCAGCATCATTACATTTGAACGCTTGGTCCTTCTCGGCGAGGTCTATAAGAGGAGAAAATGTCAAGTTTCACAAACCATCTTGCTTTACTGACCCTTTTTAGTGGTCTCGTTAATTAAGGGGAGAGGGCAACGGGCTTTTCTAGTGATCTTGTTCAAAGCTCGATAGTCTACACAGAAACGTAGTCCGCCCCCTGGTTTCTTCGCAAATAAGATAGGAGTGGCAGCGGGAGAGTTGCTAACTCGAATAAATCCTTTATCCAATAGCTCTGTAAGAGTTTTTCGTAACAGAAGTAGCTCCTCCCTTAACAAGCTGTACAATGGACCCCATGGTCGTTTGTTGGTCTTTCCATTCCCATCATCTGCTCGATATGGTGATCTACCCCGGTGCCACGAAGGGGTGGCAGACGGGCGGAAGCTTATCTATCAAAGAGTGGAAGGAATTCTTGATAGGATTGCGGCAGCTTCATCTTTGGATCCGAGTACGTCTTAGACTTTAAAGCTTTCTCAATATCCGCCATGCTGGCCGCGAAAGTTCGCACCCCCTGATCGCGGTATTTCTTTTGATTTCATAAGCCGAATACTTCAGCGGATATAGAATGATCTGGCTGTCTTGTCTGTCGTTCTTCATTATACACTGTAACACTGGAACCTTCGAAGCGAATCTTTTCCTTGTTGGCGTCCATTATAGCTTTTTCCTTCCCCATCCAAGGCAAATCCAGTATCATGTCATATCCATGAAGTCCTTTCGGAAGCCAACTGGTCGGTGATGTCCTCCAATATCCTATGATGCACGTACCGTTTCTGTAACTAATTCTTGTGTGCCATCACAGCCACTAATACACCTGGGTGGAATAGTAATACGCTCAAGTTTATGCTTCTGGGAAAATGAACGGGAAACTACACCATAAGTAGAACATCCAGTATTAGCGTAGCATAACAACAAATGGTGGTCCGTTCATTCCTTCCCGAAGCCTTTCCCATTCACACTTACTTGAAGGTGTTGAGAAATAGAGAGTTTTCATCTCTATTCCTTACCGCTGCATCCTGCATTTCTATCATCGAATACCAACTTATTCCCCTTTAATTCATCTTATGACCATGTACTCGTAATAGAAGTATGCCTCTGTAGGCGGTTTTCTGCAGAGGCTACTCTTTTGCCTGCCCAGAGTCTTCATCGTCACTATCCAACATACGTATGTCTTCTAGCAATTTCATCATCACATATAACTATATAGCTATCCTGGTTATTATTCGTTGGAGTCTCCTGGATTACTAGCTGCAGTGGTGCAGTGGTAGCAATACGGGAGCTCGGGCCTCTTGACGTCCATACTTAAAGAATCCAGTAGTTTCGAGGGTATCAATAATTGAGGTGATTGAGGCTGGGCAAAGGAATTATACCGGCTACTTTAGGGTGCCAATAATAGGAAATTCCGAGAGAACAGACCACATTGCAGGGGAAGTTGTCTATGCGCAGTGACCCAACGACCGGCCCCGCACGCAAATTTTGGGCGCAAAAAGCTGTACTAATTAGTATATAGAAATTGGAGCCGGCGTCCCGAATAATATTAGATTCTAGATAGGCTCTTTTAATTTCTTTAACCGGATATCATATCCTTCCAATGATTTCCTTGGTATGATAGTAAGTTGCCCTAAAATTCTAGCCGTCGTGAAATGGACCAATCGAGAAGTGTGGGGCTCTGAGTCTGAGGTTTCAACGAGAAAGAGGCTGCCCGGGATCGGGTTATTGCATATGAGAAGACTAATAAACTTTTGAGTGGTTGAGAAGTTCCCAAACTATTGATATGTGATCCTCCAACGTCAGAGCAGTGAGTGGAGATGCCGAAGGCACCGATCAGAAACCAACATATTCTTCTCGTCTTCTGGCCATGATACCTCTGGAGTAGGTGGTTCCCATGATCCCATCCCTACCGTTGATTTGACCCACGACAACAGACGCATGGCTGCTGGCTTGAGCATTCGAACCTGGAACGAGACATGCGCAAGATGGATGCTTCTACAACGATATGCCACCCTTTGATGGCCGAGAATGTCACTATGCCTTCCAAGATTCAGAACGATTGTGATCCCGGGGATCGGATCTCCATCGTCAATACGTAGCCTTTCAGTTAACGTGCGTGTCCTCGGAGATAACTCCGTGCTGCTTATGATAGACTTCCCAAAGGAAGAATGCGGCAGTTGGTGGAGACTCATCAGATGATCGTTGTGATAATCCCGTAGTATTGAATCCGATCCCCAATCACTCCGTAAGGTCCTATGTCCAGCTGTAGAACTCTAAGAGTTCATTGAGTCGTATAGTCTGCCATAGCCATGAAGGCTACATGCGGACTCTAAACTTGATTGAATAATAATAATAATAATATGCCCTTCCTTTCATGCCGTACAGCCATCACTTCTTTAGCTGGCACGCAATGGATCTTTTCAAAGTACATACATAATTGTTTTTTTATATTAGCCAAGGCGGCCGCCTGTCCCCGCAGGGAACCAGGTGTGATATCGATGTGCAGATTACTATTGCAGTATATTAGTGCCGCTTATGCCCAGAAAAATTACTCAGTAATAAGGCCAGCGAACCAAATATCTTAAGAAATGGCTTCTACAAATACTATTCTGAACCAATAACTCGCTTAGTTTACATATTTTATCACGATCGGCGGAAAAGTTTCTATGATAGTGCAGGTACAGTGCTGGCAACAGTCAACAGGCCTGATTGAAGATTCAATCAGCCCTGCCGTCAGGCCGACCCTACCCCTCAGGTAAGTCCTGATTGGCCTAACGTTCGGACTCAGGCAAACGGTACTAGGCTGATGGCGTAAACGATCGGCTAACTATTACATATGACATGGCTAGCAGGGTTCAGTTAAGTCGCTAGGAATAACTTTATGTTCACTAGGGTATTCTTTATAGCCAGCGATAGAGAGCTAGACAAGGTAGTGGATACAACAATGGGCAATGGCGGTCAAGGCGGAGGTTCAATCAGACCCTACTATTGATCAGGCCAAGCTTAGTCAGGCTAGCTTCCATCAGCTTGGCTGACTGTTGCTAGCACCACGGACAATCGACCGTACCGAGTGCAGTGTTTGAATGCCCTATCTGATAGTCCCGACATCTTCTACAGTAAACTGAGTTATAATATAGCATATATCTACTTGAAATCTATTTTGTTTCGTCGAGAATAGCTATAGTTGCCTAAAATGGGTCAGGCTTCCTGATCAGCCGTCTGATCGAGATTCGGAGCTTGAGATCTGTTCACAATAATCTAGGAAAATATCCTTCAATAACTTCCTTGCACTTCATTAATCAAATTTGGGTATCTCGCCTACTTACCCTCAAATGATTTAAGGAACAATGGCTGACATATAGAGAGGAGAAATACTTGGAAGCTTGAAGTGCTTTCGAGCTTGAGCCATGCCATGTCGATCCCAGAGCATTATATCCTATCTACCCAGGTTTATTAATCTCTTCCTACTCCATTGAAAAACATCATGCATAAAGCTTGTGCCGCGAGGACTCTCAGGCTCCACAGTGTACTGTATCACTTTTCACGACCAAGTAGCTGTAAAAATAGCCCTCTTCTTCGCAAGGTTTCTCAGAATGGAGTTAAGATTTTCTACCGCCCATTACAACTCCTGTTTTCAAAGCTGTCATGGCCCAGTAATATCATCTTCTGCCAGGGATAAGTTAGCCGGTGCCTAATTATAATGACATCATGTTATCTTTTGTGAGGAGTTCATTCGTGTCCCACAATAGAATAGAATCGGAGACCAGAATAATACTATCATATGATAATTATAAACATCAATGGCTGAAATTATAATTACATGTAATGCCGAGTATATTCTGTCCATCCACGGCCGCGGGTGTAGTTCTGTAATAGCATTTTCCTGGAATCTCAGTCCTCTCGGCTCTCATGGTAGAAACTATGATAGAACAAAAAAGCGTGGTCATTACGCTCAATGATGCACTCTGGCTACAAAAGCCTAACTAAAATTTGGTTTAGCACAGTCAAGCTACAGCGCACTAGACTAAACTATCAGGTAAGCCAGGCATACCTGAGGCCAAGCCAGTAGCCTGATTGGATGGCCTGAAGCCTGATGCATCCGGCTGATCGAGTCTGGCCAAACATTCAATCAAGTCTGTTGGCTATCGCCAGTGCCGATCGGATCGAGTGAGGTCCTACGCTTCATAAAAGTACTCCGAGGAGGCTGGGAGAAACTGAATGGAAAAGAAAAAAAAAAAGTGTAATATACCGTTCGGCTAAAACTTGGGAACTTCAGCTTCGCGCTCATAGAAGCATGATGACGGATGTCTACACTCTTGTTTACCACGAATTCCCGTAAAAATCAGCGCTTAACTTGTCCCCAAGGAGGCAAAAACCAGCATATCATAGAAAGGCTCATGTTGTGAGAATGTATGATCGGTAGTTATATTGTACAAGTAGTATTCTAAGTTGAAGGAATTTTATGTTACAGTATTGGTTCTTTGAACAAGCGTTGTTACTATCATAAGACAATTATCGTCATAACTCAGGTAAGCTGATACTAGTGGATCGATGAAAAGGGAGAATAGATAAGTTTTACTTATCAACAGAAATAGAAATCCTGCAGGTAAACAAATGTATCATGCATGCAGCTTTTTGTTTCTTTTTCAAGAGCCACCGAATTGAGCGGACGAGAACACAAGGTCTGAGCATTGATGTAATATAAGGTGATAAATTAAGTTCATAAAAACAAAGACTCAGATATTGATTATGATATGATGTATCTACACGTATTTCTAAGGCCTAAAAGCTAAGTATGGGAAAAAAGACATGAGGCCTAGCTAGATAGTCCAACATTTTTTTCTCAAATATACTTGGATCTTGTTCTGAATAGACCCTTCCATTTCATGTGAAACGTTTCCCAGTGCCTATTAACTAGACGAAAAGATGCAAGCCAAGGCTGAAAGCCTCTAGCCCAGCCTAGCTTGATGATATCAAATAAGTGCCATCATAGAAGTTTTCCCCGATCGCGAGAAAATACCTAGACTAAGCGAGTTATTGATTCAGCGATGTCACACCTGTTTGGCTGATAGAAAAAAACAATCATGTGCTTTGAAAGATCCACTGTGAACTACATAAGGGATGGCGGTAAGGGATGGCGGTAAGGGATGGCGGTACGGCATGAAATGGACCCTATAGACTGATTGGGGATCAGAGTCAATACTATGGGATTATTACAATGATCATCTGATGAGTTTCCATCAAGGATCTCACATAGCTTTCCCAGAACCCACTGAGCATACATGTATGGCCAGATGGACCGGATGGGCTATGTACTAATATACCTAAGCCTACCGCATTCTTGGAGGATGAGGGAATTACGCTATCGGCTCAGCAATATTTTGCGGGGTAGCCATCAACGTCTTGAAGATCTCGGCCGCAGTTATTTGGCTCACGAAATCAAAGATCAATCTTGGGGCATTGGACCGATGACCGAGAGTATTGGTTATCCATAATTGAGACCTGGGATCAACACAGATTTACCCCAATCTTTCTAGGCCTTTCAAGCCCAGCCATTATCCTCCTCCATACATGACCGGCCGGTTGACAGACAAGTCCGAGCGCTTTAAGATGAATTTGCCCTAGCAAGTTGGCTCGATTCTTTGAACTCACATTTTCTGGAGGCTGCGACGTGTGTTGAATCAGGTCGGAAAGAGAAAAAACAATATGGAGTGAAAAGCTCTCTAGGCAGGTATTTTGATACCTGTCTTTTTTTTTGCTTTCTTGAAGTGGGTATGCTGCTTTTGTGTATGCTGGCCCTTTGTGAGTTGCCACCCAATTAGGTTGGCTGACATGGTGATATAGTTCTTGAGCCATGTAGCAATTCAAGCTGAGCTGGACAAGAGTCTGAAGCTAGCTTGATGGCGGCCAATCTGGACGGTAACCCATAATGATTTGGCTGCTTTGTCGATATGCACGAATGCACGATTGTGAAGGATTCCCCTAACTACACATCACCAGGATCTCTCTTCGATGTTCCCGGGTTGTCACTCGTGGCATACTGCCCTTCTGATGGTCACACATGATACAGACAGTTTCCATGACATTTATTTGAAGACTGATAGTGCAGAATGGACTAGCTATGATAGTTTTGCTGCTGTTTCAGTGACAATTCGTGCCGATAGCAAGACTCATAATGGAACCTTGGTTGTAGAGACTTTTATTGGCAAAGTGGAATTTGAGCCAGGCTCCGCTGAATTGAATGGCCAGATGGAAAGCAAATGAAGCAGCTCCCTGAACTGTTACCGCAGGGCTGTGATGTTTTGTACGTGATCACAAGTCATGGGATCGGCATGCATCTTCCTTTGTTTCTATTTTTTCAAAAAAGCAAAAGATCAAGTTGAAGAAATTTGAGGCTGTGATGTGACATGATAATGCATGCATCCCTAACAATGGATTGATTCTTCGGGTTTCTGTGGCACGATTGTGATGCGATGGATCATGGATCTCCCCATCTTTTCGGGAGGCGACGATCAATCAACCTGAAAAGTCCAAGTAGGTGTGAGAGGGACATGGAATCCAGCTCGTCAATCCTTCCCCCCCCCCCAGTATATATATTTCTGGGTTTGGTTCCCGAGCATTTATTATTTAATGCGAAACACTGCCTCATACCTTATCCCTGTTCAACAGAAATCTTTACTTTTCAAGGTTCTCAGCCTAAAGTCAAGCTCTCCTGATAGACGTATTTTGCCTTACTACTCTCTTCTGCCTCTTGATTCTTTGCTTTATGTCAACCGTGCAAATCGCAATGGCGGGAAATCCTAAGTAGGGATGTCTCCTAAATCGCCTAGCTCTAGATACTGATTCTAGTGTTTTATTAGAGGTCCTTCGGCCTCTGCTACCATATGTCCCAACGAGTTAGTATGCCTATAATGTCCTTTTAAAGGCCGGGGCTGTTTATTGCAGCCCGGTGACGGCTCCAGCGCTGACAATATACAAGACAGGCCCCAGGTTGTCCACGTCACGATAATTGGGAAGAACCAGAGAGTTATTTTTGATAATGATGTCATATCTGCGGGACATGAGGTCACAACTAGCAGCGGCGGTACCCATCTTTGTGATGGCAGAAACTGTCAAAAGGTGTTTACCGACCCTGGGAACACGCCTACAGCAAGCCTCGACATCGCATCAAAGATAGGCAACTTTACCTTTGATGCTACTTGGTATCGGATCCGCGACCCCAACACTGGGGACTTTACGTGCTGCAGCGATTTCCTCATCACTCAAATTGATAATGATGCAGGTAGCTGGCTCTATAAAACCGACAAAAATCCAAACCCACAGGTCGGAGGGTGCCAATATAAAACCGCGGAAAATGAGGTGATCACCTGGTATTTGTCCGGGCAGTAGCTGTTGCCGAAGCTCTCTAGCTCAAGTCAACAAACAAGGTTCACGGTCACCAGTATTTACGACGGAAAACTGGTAGATGACAAAATTGATACATGTATTGAGATGGATGATGATGGGAACGCTCCGCCCACTTTCAATCGGCTCGGAATCTACGATTTCAAGGCAGCAGCTACAAAAAATAGTAATCTCGAGTTGGGTGCTTACAGATTGACTATGGAGAAACAATTGAAGCTAAGATAAGGAGTTAGGAGATGTAGCTAAAGCTCAGGACGCCTTTAAGCTTTAATGGAACATGTTAAATGTCTACCTCACCTGTACCGTATTGAGAAACTTCTATATCCGAGGGTGCTAGGTTCGGGTATAAGTAAAATCAAAGGCAGGACCCTCGTATATTCAGTTGTCCTGTCAAAATGTAGGCCATGCGAGTTATGGTCTTTCGGTACTTAAGTAATCAACGTTGTCATCTTTTTCGAGGCTATACTTTATAATTTAATTGGTCACTGCCGGAACGTTGTGGTTAATAATTAAAATTTAGATCAGTTTCATGGCAATCTCTGAAAAACGTATTTCATTGGAGTCGAAACAGGCAGCCTACATGTTCACCTACTATATCCTTTATAGAGGAGGTCGTTTGGTCGAGCTTTGCTAACGAGATACTCTCAGACTGGATTCTGATTGGCTGTTGAGTCTGGTAGAGTCAGCGGTGCCAACCCGACCAACCAACCATCGCGGGGCGTCTGACTAATTCCAAAGATAGGAATACCTACGGAAGCTGAAGGCTCAAAAGGATCTAGCGCAAGCCATGGGCAGTATTTTACATTACGGTCCCTAGTGCGTAAATGCTCGGCTTGAGAAGTCCGAGATATAATCATCGGTCTATCACTTGTAGTCGGCGGAACCAAGTGCTGAACATTATTACTACATTAGCTCTTATTCCTATTCTTATTCTAGTTTATGCCTGTTATGGTTATGTTATTTATTGTCTCATCTATATGTGATTCATTTTCTATGCAAATTATGTACTAGTACTAATATAGTATTCAAAGTGAGGTTAATATCTCTCACTATTCCATTCACAGCAAAAGAACAACACAACGGTTGTCAACAAATCTATTCCATTGCTCTAATATAAAATTTACTGTTCAATACCAAGTAGTCACTGGAAGCAAGTGTCACGCTCCGCACAAACCAAATAACACGTCTTTAACCTCCCATTGCACCTCTAATAATCCAAAAGATCATTGGAAATGGAGCCTAAATATTATGGGCCCCCCATCTCACTAAACAAGACTACAACCGCGCCTTTAATAACGCGCTTTTATGGGCCTCAGGACAGGGTTCCGGAGACATCCTACTACTGCTACCGGAATCTACCATGTCAAGGAGGACTCTCTACATCAAGCAATATACCGATCGAAGAGGAGACAAAGGACCTCTGAGGGAGTATACAACAGACATGGGGGTAGCAACAAAATACTGAGTGAAGCACAGGAGGAAGACACCTACCTGCCAGTACTGCTACAAGCAATGGGAGATGGGTTTGGGCGTGTCGCATAAGATGGTCGTTTCAGCGATCGCTTATCTGAAAAAGGTGGGGCATCGTCAGATTATTTTCATGTTTCTAACTGTAATTCTCACTGTGAATATCTATAGTGGCAATCTCTCCACAATCGCCTCCGTCTTGGAGCTGGTTCACAAAGTGGCTCAAGGCCAACAAAAATCTCCACACGACTAAGACAAAGCCGATTGCTCATGCAAGGCTTGATTCTCACACTGAAGAAGGCGTCAAGGAGCGGTTCAACAAATACCGTGTTATACTCGCTGAACACAAGGTTACGAGGGGCAAGAATTTCTCAATATGGATGAGTCAGGAGTCCGGGTTGGGTGCCCTGCAGGGGAACATGTCATCGCCCCAACCAACATGAAAGAGCACTATACATCCAGTCCGGAGAACCGGAAGTCTCTGACCGTTATCGAAACCATCATTGTAGATGGAAGAACACGTTGCCGCCTTTCATCATTACTCCTGGGAAGAAGATAATGGAGAATTGGCTAGCTGAGGAGTTGGTTGGAGCCAAGAGATTAGCTTGTTCACCCACAGGGTACACAAACAACCAGATTTCGTTGGAGTATCTTAACCATCTGATCGAGCACTCTCACACTGGGCCAGATAAACCCTGGAGATTTTATTACTACTTGACAGACATGGGTCCCACAGAACAGATTCTTTCCAACTGAAAGCGGCGGGAAGTCACATTAAATTTTTTGTCTTTTTTTTTACATCTTATCCGCGTGTTGCAGCCACTTGATGTAGGCATCTTTCAGCCGTGGAAACATTACCATGATCTGGAAGTCCATAGTCTCAACACTAAATACTCCATCTCTTCATTGTTCCAGGATCTTACCTCGTGCAAAAGCATATAATCGTGAATGCTTTTAGAATTCTGTTATGCGCAGCCTACATATGCATCACGTATCATCATTTATGTACTTTATCTACATCACTCATTACATGCAACACGTCATTCATGTGCTTTATCTATGTCATTGAGTTGCAAGGGTATAACTTGGCGTCTCCCACCTGGAATTCCTGGAATTTCGTTTCCTTCTGAAGCTAGACTTCGGCCTTGTACCAACCTTGTACTAATGTACCCCGTTGCGTATATAGTAGCATAGTCATTCCGCTGCCAATATACATACGTTATTCGCTGCCTACGGAGTGTTACACCAACAAGCTGGAGGCTGAAGCGTAACAAATTCGGGCATGTGACCAGTGAGTTGTAAAGCTGGTTTTAAGAGAATCAGAGCCTATTAGAAGAGAAAAAAGAGAACGATCGATGGTGTGGCGGAAGAAGGGGGCGTTTTGGATCCTCCATCGTTACCACCTTCCCGCCCTGAAGACCTCTGGAGCACTACTGTAAAAATACGAGCCCTAGAAGACCGAGATCCGACACCATTCTCCGAGCCCTCTGTTCAGCTGTCCCGATCCACGATGAAAGCAGTTGGTATAAAGCTTCAGAAAGCCCATCTTAAGTCTATAGAACATGCATCCCTCCAAGAGAGGATTCGCAACGAAAGTGAACGCAAATGGGCATCGAGAAGAAGTATTTATAAAGGAGGTCCATCTGCTAAAGTATAGGAGCGCGCCGGAAAGCAGAGAGACGTCTTTTCGCTGGTGATTAGCAAGGCCAAAAATCAGCTTAAACAGTGAGGGATGCAGGCAAGGAAGGATGAGAAAGCGAGACTCCAGCGCCTGAAGGAGTGCACCCGGAACAACCTGTTGCCACGTATGGAGGACCTACACCCTATTCGAGAACCCAATATACAGCCAACTCAAATCGAGGGATTGATGTGCACAGCAGAATGCTATACTGAACTTGTTCAGGCTTGTGAATGAAGCCGAAGCGCAGGGTGCCCGCACTGTCCTGAATGACGGGGACAGTGACGATGTAGTCTTCAGGTTAGGGGACTCGCAGGAGAAAGAGGTTGTCCCAGATTAAGTGGATTCAAGCCCACCGATATGGCGCAATTTACCACTTTTAGTAGACTCCTCTGATGTTGATGTTGAGAGCCTGATGCAGGTTCAATCGACTCTATTCAGAGAAATGCAAATTTCGTAGGCTTTTTATAATAAAATAAATACGCTGTAAATTATTATTATCTTCTACTTTGTTATGTGCAACTAATGGGGAAAAAAAAACAATTGTTGGTGCCTGGTGGAGCGTGACAGCGCCGTAGAAGGCGGACCGACGATTAATAAGATATATGACAAGATGCACTGCATTACTCCTCTGGAATGTCCACATCAGGAGTATGCTGGATGCTGAAAACTGCCCACTTGCCCCCAAGCTCCTGCAGACTTCGTCACCTCCATCTGTGCGGGAGTCCTACGGTGCACCAAAGGACTGAGGAGTCTACAGTAAACTACCACCGAACAAATGTTATTGAAGACTTTGATGGAGAAAGGAAACCCCGTTAATACTTCTACCCTACAAGATTCTATTGGTGCAACACCCGATAGCGCGATTAATGCGGAGGAAGCCTATACACGAACTGAAATGGATGAGAAATTTGAGATTTTGTTCCCTCCAACACTAGATTGAGAGAAGAGACGTCGTTTATCCATCGAGCCACGTAAGGCTCACCAAAAACTTGAGAGGTCAGCGATAGACTCGGTTTCTCCTCTCCGCGCCTGCTGGATCTCTCCATCCTGGAGGAGCGGGGTCCAGCACCCTACCGAGCCGGGAAGATAGATCACGCGCAACCGACCCGAACTATTTACCGGGTCTCATGGCAGCGGACGTCTGCAGCTGAATTTTAGTGATGGGAGTGAAACGGGCGCAGTACCAGAACTCCACGCAAAGCGACAATCACTTGGATATCGAGAGACTCGCAGCGGCACCATCTTACAGTGCAAGTTGAAAGTGCTCGTGGTGGCATGCTAAGTTCTAATCTGATAACTTTAGCCGGGGCACATCCTGTAACGTTTAACCCTCCGGGCCAATCATCGCAGGCTCTAGGACTTTTCTACGCGAAAGATCCTCCTGCTTGGGTCATCATCGACTCAGCAATTGCGTGTAACGTCAGGGGCTATATCTACCCATTCCATTTCATCCGCCTCACCATTATTGAGACTGTTAAGTCATTTTCCCCAGCTCGAATCTGGTGATGCTGCTGGCATCCACCAAGGTTTAGTCTGGGAAATTGAGTTAGATGCCGATCCCAAAGGCCCGGAAATGTATCCCCACGATAGCGAGGGAAAAGCAGGCGACACTGGAGAATTCAGTTCTGTAGATCAAGCCGAATAAGAAGTTACTTATTGACGAGGATACTAGACAACGACAAAGGAAAGTATCTTGTTGCAGAGTGTGAGTTGCTTTCATAGGCCGAACGAATTGCAATCTTTCTCTAACATGAGTGCTACTCCCCGTCATTGCCTTTGCAGAAGGAAGTCAATAGTCATTCATGATCATAAATAGATAAATATATTCACGTCTTTTTATGATTGATTACTAATTGCCAGAATTAGAGAATCTGTTTGGCGTTTTCGGATGTCTGTTTCTTTTTAGACTGTCCATTCTCAAAATTCCTTAAGCCACACAACCAGAAGGGTACTCTGTATGTTTGCAGCGTGTTTACCAATGCTCGTCGACTGATATCTTTTCTCATCCTTGGTATCTCTTCCTGCACCTTAGGTATCATTGATTTCATTCATGTTAAGATATAGCGGTCTTCTCTTGGGCTTTTGATGAATTTGATCGCGTCGGGCGTCTCGGCCCACGCCGGGTAGGAGCATTAAAGCATGACTTGCATCTCCTCCACACCGCCATTCGGCATGACTATCAGGCATGCTACCAGGTGTTTGCCAGCGTTGCGCAGCCCGGGCTAGAAGCGCCGGTTCGTCTTCCGGACCTCCTTGTAGAGTTCACCCACCTGCTTTGTCAGCTTGTGGATAGCGGCAGAATGGTCCCTACGTTTCATGAGATTCTTGTTTTAGTAACGACCGGGCTGCGCGGGATGTACCATCGGATAATGTCCGGGATCTCACTAGGCACTTTGTCGCCCACGACTGCGACTGACTGCTGCAAGGCCGTCAAATCTAGCAGGAGTTTGGCCTTAAGCACTGTCATGCCGATGAGATGGCTTAAGTCCAGAAAGCTTTGGTGGACGTAACATTGGGCGGATCCAAACGCATCTGCATTCTTGAAGTCTAGGTACGGGAGGTTCGTATCGCCAAAGTGATAATCTCTGCCGTTCTCTACTATTTTCCGCCACTTGACGAAATCATAGCACTTTTAATCTTTATTCAGCCGCAGCATCAGCGCTGGGACGATTTGTCGCACCTCATGTTGTCGCCCTGGCGGAGCCGCAACATTTCCAGAAGATGGTCCAGCTGCGCCCGCATGGAATCATAGGTATGGATAGTCGACAGCGCCTCAAAGAGTCTGAATCGGGCGTGGACATGTAATCACGCGTTTCATAAACATCTCAAAAGTATCCGATGATTGGTAACGATGTTACATACGCGTTTTTTTTTTTTTTTTTGTGGTGTTCCCGGTTACAATAGAGAATTACCCTAGCCGGTACAGCGCAGGAGGTTCTCCGTTGCGATTTGTCGTTATCGGCATGTTGTTGTTGTTGCATTATTTTTCCTCTTTACTGTTATCGGCATGACGATAACCCAACTAGCAGTAACTAAAGATTGAACGAGAAAGGATTTGGCAGAACGTGGATGCATAATATTATTAATATCTAACTATCTGACCAATCGGATGTTGGACAGAACGAAAACCCACCTAAACTTTACTCAACTATGATAAACCTTCCAAGGCTGTTTCTAAAATGTAACTTCGAACTGTGGACCGAGCGTAACAAATAAAGGCTTTGAAGTTGTCCAATTTAAAAGTCCCACAAGCGCCACGAATACCTAAATTACAACCTCTTGTAACACTTAGGTAATGCGAATTATACAGCGGGTCATGTTGTAGCCTACAATTTCCATTCCTGAGGTCCAGTACATGTCTAAAATGCACCAATCACAATCTCAGAATCAGAAGCGGGAAACTTTTCCTGGCATTCGATTATAATAACTTCGCTACGCTCGTGATGATATGATAGAAGCTTGGATTACGGAATGTTAGGGTGCCTTTTTTGTTTAATAATACGATAATTAGCTCACACTGTACGTAGAGTACCTAGTTATGTACATGTACATTACCTTTGTAGGTTTAAAAACCCACAATTGGTTAATAGAATATAGCCAGCCATCCGAATCTCCACAACGCCACTAGTCTGTAGATGCGTACTTGATCGATAAGATAAGATATGATGGTATTGTATAGAGCTATGCATATGATATCATACCTTAATAAAGGAGAACAAGACGATAGATAGTGCGCCTTGGCGCACTAGAATATTACAATCTACCACCCCCAATGCAATATAGGGGGGCCTGTCAGTCTTGTCTTAAATCATTTCTTTAGAACTCTACCCCATCAATTTTGAATAAGGAAAACATCCCTCTACAATGATAATCACCTTACAATTTCAAACATTCAACGTAAAGATCTCCTCTTTGAAACTTCTTTACTAACTGTGTTCATGTTGGTAACCACTATAAATGATTAGAGTTTCAAGGTGGTATGTTAAAATGGTATCACGGATCTGTGGTTTTCTTATTCGAGACCCCTTGGCTTTTAACCCAGATTTCAATATTTTGCTTGGAATACCGCTGGCGTTAGCGCAATAGACTACATGTATTATGTTAATAATAGATGTATGAGATACTAGTACTTCGTTAAATACATTACACATATCGTAATAAATCGGAAAGCCAATGGGCTGGCAGGCAGGCAACCTTACACTTTCCTGCCGTATAATTTTTTAAGCAACCCTGATCCGGTGCGCATGCGTAACCATTGGGAGAGCAATAGGGTCGCCGTATAAGTTGGGAGTATCTAGCTGTGATTGATGCCGTCAAGACCCTGCCACATCTGCCGGCTGTCAGTTGGCTTCAATGCAAAACTCTCAGAGCACGGTACTCCGATTGTTGGTTTCTGAGAGAAGCCACAGCCACTTCTGCCGCGTATCACAAAACGAGTGTCTTTGAAAAACGGCCCGTATGTAGGGAGACATGCGGCGACGATACTAAAGTTTACCTCCACTATCCCCCACATAAACACCAAGTTGGATACTCGGTAGAGATCCAATATTTTGGGGGTTGTTAATTGCAAGTTGGTCAACGCTTTGATAGAATATATATAGTGGATGTGGGTAGCGGAGGCGATGCAGCAGCTATAGAGAGACTTATAATTAGCCGCCGGTATATTAATCCACTAGGTACTAGATGAGCACTTGCAAAATTCCAAGCCAGAAGATACCGATAACCTGAAGCTTTTGCTTCCAGGGCATCTGAAGCTTTCTGATGACGGGTAGTGGAAAGCAGAGCACAGCAACATCAAAAACAAGGCCCGTAATAGAAAATGTAAGATTCCACGCGGGGTAATCGAAGCGGAACTTCATTTCCCCCCCCACGGTCCATGTTCCCACAATAGGATTCGTATTTAGACTGAGAGCCTGTGAGATAATGTTTAATATATGCTATGGAATTTCGGATGTATTCTCGCTCATACCACACAGTTTGCAATACCCCATGCGATAAGGATTGCAATATATATAAACCCATGCGGCAATTCTAAACACTGGGGTGATGAAAACCCTAGTATAGAACAACAAGATCGCGATTTTCACCAAAACCAAGCCGGCGAGGCGTGGAAAACCTTCGACCCACGTAGCCTTTAACGCCAAGTTAGTATTAAAATCAGTGGGGCTAAGATCAAGTTGTTTCACACACACGATAGAAGGCTGTCGGACCTAAGAGAATATCCGGCGTCGGCTTGTTCACACCAAACCCCTTTGATGCAATAAAAATAGTAATCGAAACACCCCAAGCAGAAAGCTGCGCAAATGCAACGACCCAATCATCCGGAGATATTTTGTCCTTTAGGTATTTTATACAGAAACGAAGACCAACTGCAATAGTACCAAGGACAGGACACATGATTGAGATGGCTAGGAGAGATGTGGTTACGAGTGAAGGCAGCGGTCTAGGGGGGTTCTGAAACTCCATATTCTTCCATCAGAAACAGAAATCATTGATATTGAGAATGTGAACGGCAGCTATTACAAAAGAGAGAGAACCGCGATTATATTCTGTCACTAGCATAAATGCAATCAATAAGGGACTCAGCATAATAACGATACTTCAATAAAGGACAACTCCGGTACCAATGATCGATTGGAAGAGCGCAAATCAACAACAGGCCAGCTTGATATCTCAATTTAGAAATTAGTGTACGTATAACTATAATATGCAGTAGTATGGTTGCAACGACTTTGTGTGTCTTCAGCCCGATAACCATGCCAATTTTTCAAATGATGCCTCTTCCATATTACTAGCATAACTTTATACTATACTGACTGATTGGAAGTTTCCGGGGTTTGCAATCCCTTGTATAGTAGGACAGCTAGGTCCCTGTTCCCGAAGCACTACTAGCAGAGATAGTATCATTAGAAATCAGCATTTTGGTGTGGAAGTTTACAATACATTATTACCATACACACAGGTACAACGTTTACAAGGGTTCGAAATGTTTTCACTCTTTGTATTATTAAGTTCTTGGATTTATACTTTATACTATAGAAAGGGCCTTCATGAACTGTATAGCAACTGATGTCACTCGCTATCTTTTATAGCCGACAAATTTCATTAATACTATTCTAGTGCGGCAAAGTCTCCCTACTATGCAGATCGCGATGGATCTAATAGCAAAGGTATTGTTTCATGTTTTTGGGGTTGGTTTTCTAAGGTTGGACCGGATGTGGGTATCCGGATACAATATCCGGTTACTATTTTTAGCCATTTTCATGACCATATTTAGAAGTAGAGTTGAGGGGGACGGAGCAACTTGTTTCCACACAACTATCTTTTTATCCGTTAGGCATACTACTGACAATGATAAAAAAAAAATAGTTATATGGCATGGGATGCATGTAGGGAGATGAGTGGAAATAAAGGCTTGGCACTTCATTCCACTCATCAATCAGTCCACTCCATTCCACTCGCGACCCAAACGGGCCCTAGTCAATTGACCCAGTGAGAGTTCGCTTGAGGTTTATTTTATGTAGCTGTTCTCTAGTAGGGTTTCTATCATGATAGAAAGCTGGAGGGTGACGGGTCTGCTCCTTACATGTAAGTTCGGAGAAGCCACAATCATGTCGTGTGATGCTCCAACCGAGCATAAATCAAGATGGCTGACTACCTATGATCGGTATACTAGTAGAATAATAAATATGTGAACAGTACGCCGGGTTCAAGAGGCAATCTACAAGCCATCCTTTGGTGATGCCTTTTCCGGCCCTGCAGGTGACTCCGGTCCGGACTCTGAAGCCAGCCCGAGGATTAGAGATCTAGAGGTTTATCTCGAACCGATACGGTGAAAATAAGTTTAATGAATATTACTTATGGAAAGCATAGTAGTCAATGTCCGTTGGGCCATTGTTGGCGCGCCAACGGGTGACCCAGGTATTTTATATATCTATAACATGGTTTGCAGCCAGAAATCAGCGAGAAACATTGCCAAGGAGATTGAAATACATGTTACGTTGTAAGAAATCTGGGTGAATTCATAAGTGCTTTATTTCGGATCTTAGGTCTACCATATGTCCATGTGTAGATAAAAAAAGGATAGAGGATCAGCCTTTATTTTCCAAGGAAAAAAAAAAAAGCTTGTTACTCCCACTGGCTAGGGACGATCAATTTGCCCAAACCGCTCACACCAGCGGTTTTCTGCTTGCTTAAAAGCGCCTCAATATTCGAGCCGCCCTCCTGCTGTTTGATTTTCAGTTCTCGTTCCCGTTCGCGTTCCCGCGCGGCGGTATAAGAGTTAACTGCGCCATTCTTCGCTTTGAATGGCCTAATGGGAGGTCCTGTCGTAGTACGGACGCTAGAGCTCGCGCTGGAGGATGAGCTAGTGTCGTGACGTAGAGGTGGTGGATGCTTCGAGCCGATGATATTAGGGATCTGATCGAGGGTCGAAGTGGCTTGGAAGGCGAGCCTGCTATTACCGGACCCGGCTGACTTGGAAGAAGCGGCGCGGAGTAGAGCCAAGCGGTCGACAACACGGCCACGCGAACGACGAATGTTGCCGTAGAGAGGAAGTTCATTATTGGGTGCCCCAGCTACGGACGCAGCGGCCTCATCCATGTGTAATGACTTATCATCATCATCATCATCATCATCGACGGAGGCATCCTCACGGAACGAATCACACTCCGGTGTTTCTATGAGGAAAGACAGCGTTTCTCGAATTTCAGTCAGTGTCGATGGCTTCCTTGACACGGTACCGGCCGCGGTGCGGCGTAAATGAGGCGGAGGCCGGTTGACGATATCAGCAACGGACAGCTCTAGTGGCCGTTTCTTTGTGTTCTGTTCTTGCATAGGCGGATCGTTTTGGGTGATGTCTGCTTGTACATCTTGAGATGACATGTTGTCGGAGTTCGGGTCCCCAAAGTCTAACTCCACTTCGTCTTCCGAGTCGCGATCCTCTATCGCTTTAAAAAATGCCTGCTTCTTCGGATTGTCTGCGATTTCACCGATCTTCTCATCAGCTAAAAGAGCCTTACGCATCTTTGCAAATTCTCTCTGCTTCTGTCGTCGACGAGCTATCCGCTCGTCGTCCGAGTCATCGACATCCAGGTCATCACCACCGCCGCGCCTCCGCCGAAGGGCACCAGTTGTGATGTCCTTGAGCAGCTTCGAAACGTGCTTTTCATCCATAGCTCGCTGGTGGTTTCTGGGCCTAGTTAGTATATGAAGTCACAAACTTGTGGTTAAGACGTACGCGTTCAATGCAGCAAGCTCTTTCTCATCAACAACCTCTCCACTTTCATCGTTTATTATTTCCTTGTCGTATTCATCTTCTTCACCTGCGCTCTCGTCAGTAGCTCCACCAAGACCAGCATATTCGTCATCTGATTCCGCAGCTATTTCATCTATGATGTCTTTCGCAAGACTTTTGCTCTTGTCAAAGGCTAAGGACTGATTTCGAGAAACCCTTTTAATGACATCAAAGGCATTTTCTCTAGTCTCATATCCATCTTCTTCCACGTCCGACAAATCAGGCACACGCCTGCGACGAAGGAAGCGTCCCCTCTTTTTTCCAGTAGGCGAATCAGTCTCCGGAAGCAGTACAGTCTCCACCGACGACATGGGTGGCTTCAGGAACCGCTTTGACTGGTCAAACGGAGAGAGCACAAAGCCGGCATCTTGGGTAGGCTCAGGAATCTGTGAAAACTGCGACCATGTCCGAGCGGCAGGCGACTCTGAAATTCGGGCATCCGACTGCGTGTATCCGGCAAGTAAGTCAATATCCTCGGCCACATGTTCTTGACTGTCCTTAACAATGACTCGGGAGTCTACCTCCAACAACTCAGAAATGGGGAGGCCGGGGTCCGGTAAGCTCCGAAGAACTTCCAAGGAGTCTTCCGTTTCCTGATTGTTATCACCTAGTGTCGCAGCAAAAGCTTGAGTTAGGCCTAAGGCGAGACCATCCGAACCGGGCAGATCAGGAAACAGCGGTCGGTGGACAGAGCCAGGAGCCCCCGCCACTGTTCTCATTGGCGTCTGGAGCTCTTGATGATCATCCTCGTCATCAAAGATGACCCTCGCGGGACGCTTCCTTCTGGAAGTTAAAGGGCGTATCTTCTCGTTCTCATCACCGGACTCTGATTCCGCAGAGCCATCCTCAGACTCCTCAGTCTCTTCGGCCTCATTCTCAATAAGTTCATCGTTTTCGCCTTTCCAATTGTCGTCTATCTCGCCACCATCTTCACTATCATTCTCGCCAACGGCATCATCATCATCATCTGAACCGGAAAGCTCATATTCCTCCTCCTCGCTATCGACCAGGCCAGTGTCTCCGGAGCCATCCTTCTCCCGGGCAGTCTTCTCCTTCCGTGCAATGTCTTCGCCTTCTTTTCGTGCCCTCTCCATTAGATCCTCGACATCTGCCTCCATGGCCGCACGTTCCTCAGCGGTCTCGATAATGATGCCCTTTGCCCGGAGTTCTTGTACTCTTTCCTCTCTTTCCCTCATAGCTTGTTGTCTGGCTTGGATACGCAAGGATACAGAGAGCTCCGCTGGGGTCATTGGTGCGCTGCGCCGAGTTGGGGAATTGAGATGCGCCAGGGCCTTCAATTTAAGCATCGACGTTGATTCCTGCGCCTGTTTCACCCGAAGGTTCTCGAAGACAGCTATTCGACGACACTTTGCGGGAGATGTTATTACTTCCAAGTCGCTGTCTGAGTCTTCTTTCTGATGTTGGGCCACCGATTGGCGTGAAATGCAGACCCGGACAGGATTGGCTTGCTTGAATTCGAACTTTGAAATGGCCCTCGATTGTTCTCGACGGGGTTGCTGTCCTCGGGATTCAGCTTGTTGAACAAGTGCGGTCTCTAATTGCTGTAGATCAAGTGGTTGTGCTAACATATCTTCGATTGATGGCAGTTCTGTCGGTTCTTCACCATGCAGGTCTGTCAACTCGGATAGCTTATCCTCCTCCATAGCGGCATCCTGTGGCGGTGAAGTAGGCGGACTCGTACTGTCTTTGTGTCCTTCATTTCCTGACAAGGGTGGCGAGCTGGCAATGGTGGAGGAGTTCGTTGGAACCGGCTTAGATGGCCCCAGCTCTCCAGGTTGCATGGAATTAAACCTCGCGAAGAAGCTTTCCTTTGTAATCTTCTTTCTAGTCTTGGCTTGGTGGGTGAGTTGCATGTTCCTGCTCATCCTCTGCGTTTCCCTGTTCATCTCCTCGAGAGCCTTTTTGCTGGCTTTGCGCGTGGGCCGGGAATGCTGGGTTAATCTTCGGCCTGCATCATTATCATCATCATCGCTAGTTTCATTCGAGAGAACGTCGGAGCTAAATTGGTAAACCTTATTTGCTCTCGCAGCCTTCCTTTCCGCGTCAATCCGCTCCTTTTCCTCCTTCTCTTTGCGCTTTTGCGTCACGAGTGTGAGAAATCGAGAATTTGCTTCAGGCCGCAATTCAACCTCTTCGCATCCCCCCCCACCCCTGTCAGATTCCCCAGATTCCCGTTCTCCAGCACTGGGAGATGAAACGAAGAGTGGTGAGAGAGCTCGCTCACGGATGGGAGACTGATTGGATTCTTCCACCCGTGACGCTCCCTTTCCTTTGGTAAGTCTTCTTCTGGGTCTCGCCGTTGGTAGGTCATCTTCTGATGGATTATCTGAAGCCTGTGGCGACTTTGATGTCATAGGCCCTGTTTCCTGCTGCATTCGAGCGGCCATGCGTCCTTTGAGGACAAAAATATCCTCGTCATCTTCCCCCTCCTTACCGGCTGTTGACTTTGCTGGTGGTTCGTTATGTGCTTGGTTTGAATTCAATCTAAGTAGACGGGGCCGTTTTCTTGTAGGAGAACTGTTATCGGAATCCGAATCCGTATCAAAAGCTGCAAGCATATCCCTGATCTTCCTCGCTGGGGTGACAATAGCAGGTGTGGCGGGCGTGGCAGGCGTAGCAGGTGAGCCATCTGTGTGAGGAATCTCAAGATCCAGGGACGCAGAAGGCGTGTGAGACGGTGTAGAGAAGACCATCTTTGTCTGGAGAAATCGTTGACACACGAGTCAGAGCCAATTATGAAAGATAGATGGCAGCAAAGTATTACCATATGGAAAAGAAAATGAGAGCAAACAATGGTTTCTAATAATGGGATAATCGTCGTGGTGTACCACCGCTACATCGTACAGAGTAGCCGGACTCATTAGTGCTTGTGTTGACAACCAAAAGACACGCGTGGGGTAGTCTAGGAACGCGTTGGATGACGCGCGCGTTATTCCTCTTTCAGTAAAGTGGCATCCGTGTCATATGACTGGCAAAGCTTGGCGGTAACTATGCCCAACAAGGCCGCCTTTTTTCAAGCCTCCTTCATTAGTATTCATAATTCATTATTACACTGATCTTCAATCTTCATCCGCATGCATAGGATATCTCTTGCAACATATGTACTAATTATAACTACTCATAATGATTCCAGTGTAGCATTCCCGTACCTATGATAGCACCTTGATGCTGGACATCTTCTGTCGACGTCTAGAATAGTCTGCATATGAATTGTTATCCTTCTGTTGCGTGAATGCTCTGTTGCGTGAATGCTCTGTGCCTTTAGTTTATTAGCTATTATTTAGGAGGCAGTTGCCAGGAAGGATCATCCCTTGCATCCTGCAAAGACATATTATCACACTTGTCTCACCTAATGATCAACCCAAGATGAATCATGGGACATCCGTCGGCTAAGTTGCAATATGAACGCTCCTCGCCTACAGCTAGATCGAAACTATGGTTAAGAGGGGTCAATCCCAATGTGTAGTACCCCGGCGAAAAGGATCATCTCCGAAGTAGCAACAATAATAGCTGGTCAATATCCGTCCAGATACCGACTAAATATTACAAAGAGCGCTAGAATTACTACTCAAATCCTCGATGGTTTGTCTAGATTGAATCAGGAGCTATTAAGTCTGTGCTATGATCCCTTCAAGAACCTTCATCGCCATTTACACTATACATTAGATAGTTCCTTTAAGCTAGTTTATCGTGGTTTCCCCCAATTAAGAGCTTCAGCGTTCAACACTACGTAATATTCTAGTATTAGTGCTACTGTGTTCCTTACATACAAGGACTGCGTTTAAGGCTTTTCCATGACCACGACACCGTGGTTGGTGGGGGCGTTGGCCCTGCTCAGTAGCATTGTAATCCCATTGATGACTTCGGTCGTTGGAGGCCGGAACATTGGCACAATTTGAATCTGAGGCGCTGGGAAGCATAAAAGCTATAAATTAAGACTACAGGAAACGAAAAAAAATGAAGGGGAAGGAGAGAGCACTCGAAAGGCCCAGCTATGGTTTGCGGGACTAATATCGGGGAAACATGCAGGGTGCGTTGGCTGTTGTTTACCCATGTGGGTGGACGGAGAATTTGTCGGAGCATCAGTGAAGATGAGGAGCTAATGATAGAATATACCTGTAGGCTAGCGGAGCTTTTAGTCGAATTTTTCATAAAAAATCTCGGCTTCTTTAAATCAGTTATTCTAAACTTAACAACCCTCTACACCCCGCAAAAAAGTTGAATAAGAAAAACTATTACCCCCTCATGCTATTTCACCAACGTATACCCCAGTAATCTATCTTTTTTAGATCTTGAATAATTCCCCTCTGTAACAGAATGTTATTCAAATCTGACGTGAAGAGAGAGGGAGAGAGGTAACGTACAGACGTTGGCTTTCAAGGAAGGAAAGCCCCTCTGCCTTATGGATGTTTTTCCATGCAGTACTCTGCACGGTATGTAGGTGGGTACGACGCACCGTAGATAAGGTATTCATGAAACTATTGATGAACTTGATTGGTGAAAGGTAATGCATAAGAGAAACCGGATTACGAAAAAGGGAGGAAAGCAAAGAGCCATATTTTCATTGTGTATTTCGCTATTACTGATTTTGAAAATAAGCCCACTAGCTTATTTCATCTCTCGTTTCTTTCATTCAGAGGGGGAAAGCAAGGAGAGACAACTTGAAACGTCTGTTCCTTCCTGCGACATACCATAGTTCTCTAGTTGGAACATCCTCTCATTCGGACTTGATGGGGGAAGAAGAGGAGGATATGGGTGGAGAAGTGAGGAACGAACGCCTGACGGTAGGGATCTATGTAGAAGAATAACTGTATGAAAAGGCAATCCCAAGTGAAAAGCAAAACCAGGAAGAAGACGAGGTATTGCCTAACTAAGTGAAGAAACCCATATAATAGAGGTAGTCGCGTGGGGAAATGATAACATTCAGGTTGTAGAGGCCAGAGGCGCCAGTTTCGGTCCATATCGCCGAATAAAGGTAATGCCGAAACCAAGAAAATCGAAGAGCTTCAGAACAATCAGAGCGAGAAAAGAAGCGCATACCCACCTGAACATAGCTGGTGCGCTTTAGGCGAAGAACTTCTGAATTGCTGCCTTCTCCTTCCTCTCTTGTTCCTGGATGATCTTCTTGACTTTGGTGATCTCGTTTGCTATGGCGGCATCCCCAGGAGCGAGCTTTGCCGCCTCCGAGAGGTCCTTTAGAGCCTCCTCTTCCTCCTTCAAACCTACATTAGCAATCGCACGGCGATAGTATACCTTCGCCTTGTCGGCATCCTTGGCGTTGGCTACGATGGCGACATCAAGCGCGTGGGTGGCCCAGGTTTTCGCGTTCTTGTACTGGTGAAGTTTATCGGCGAGAAGAGCGGAGTTAGAATTGAGGGTAAATCGCAAGGCCTTGATCTGTATTTCGAGATCTTGGGGATCATTTTCCTTAGGGTCAGGGAACTCGTTTAGATAACGCAGGCCTTTCTGGTACTTCTCCAGCCCTAGCTCGATTTGGCCGCCCTTGAAAGCATTGTTACCAAACTCTTTAAGCTCAGAGGCGATCCTGAAACCCGCTGGTGCAGCGAGTTCTTCCCCCTGGAAGTCCTCCGGGTAGTCCTCGTACGGATCGCCCGTGCTATCAACGATCTTTTCATTCGCTTTGTCGTAATCCTCCCCCGTCAGTTCGCCGCAGTTCACGATTGTGATGTCCACGGTGGGCTTGTCGCTTTGTGTCTTGATATTCTCAACCTTACGGACGATGTTTTTGCCGTTAATGACTTCGCCAAAGACAACGTGCTTGCCATCCAGGTGGGGAGTGGGGACCGTTGTAATGAAGAACTGACTGCCATTGGTGGCAGGGCCTGAGTTAGCCATAGACAAGAGGAAAGGGCGGTCATGCTTGAGTTCGAAATTCTCATCCTCGAATTTCTCGCCATAGATCGACTCGCCACCAGTTCCGTTGGAGGCAGTGAAATCACCGCCTTGGATCATAAACTGCTTGATCACCCGGTGGAATATGGATCCTGGAAGGCGTATTAGCGTGAAGATACTCCGCAGATTCGCTCCAAGTTACCGTGCCTTTGAAGCTCAATAGCTTTCCCGCCTTGCCAATTCCTTTCTCACCAGTGCAGAGAGCACGGAAATTCTCCGCCGTCTTGGGAGTCACTAAATGTTGTTCAGTGATCTCAGCGGCGACTACTTGGGCGATGCGGGGTTCAATTCTCAGCGGGGTTTGTATATATACCGTCATTAAACTATAATGTTGTTAGCCGGGAGGCTCTGCAACTAGGATATACCGATTCATCGCCTGCACCATACCAATTCCATGGCAACACGACCCGCCTTCCTTTTGCCAATCTGGATGTCTAGGAAGACACGGGAGCGGCCTAAGAAAGATGATCCTGTCAGTTCCAGACCGATACCGTCATCCGGGAATGAGAAGGGACTGTAATGTCATACTCTCACTATTCGAATCGGCCATGCTGGGAGTTCGGAGTGATTGTCTTCAAAAAAGAGGGGGCAGAATCGCAGGAGAAACAAATGACAAGTTAAATAAGAGAAGAGAGGAGAACGGGCGGAGAGAGCAAGGAGAAGAAAGAAAGGGTGGAATACCCTAATTGATATATGTAATGCTATGTAATGCTGGGTATCATTAATATAATCCCCAAGTATAAGAAGAATGATGTGCAGCCGGGTGTGTTTGTTCGTACCCTGATGGATGTTTGTTTCATGGCGCGGCTCCGATGGTTCAAGAAGCTTCCATCCCCGCACTCATTATCATAGTAGTGTGGTCTATACTGTACTCTCGACTCATTTATCATTTTAGTGCCTGTTATAGTTCTCATATACTTCATTCTAATAAATATCACGATCTACAATACCCGATCGATCTCTTGTCACACAAAATCTACTAGTAAAACTAGACCTAACTTGAAGTTCTTTAAATTCTATATAGTGTAGAAGAGTCTACATATCCTATCATGCCGTAGATCATTAGTCCCACATTATCCCAGCCTCAATCACATCTACATACATATGTATGTACAATAATCTGACGGTCAATCACTCCAAGAGTGATGCTGGATGCTTGGGTGGAGCGAACTAAGTGCCCGATGTGCTCTCGCTTTGCTCTTCCTTGTCCTTTTCTTCCCCCTTTCCCGATCGGGAGGTCTCTGCAGTGGCCTTCCCGAACTTCAGGAGGCTGGTGTCGATTTCAATGGTAACCTGGAAGAGAGAAACCCCGGTCAGCGCTCCATCTTCCTGTCCAACAGCAGGGCAACAACACAGAGTGAAGCGGTCGATACTACTGGATCATCACTATGCGAATCCAGAACCCACCGGGCCATCATTCTTCAGTTCTACTTCCATCATGGCTTGAAAGACGCCGTTCTTGACCCGTTCTGCATCATAGAGGCCCTGCACCCGATGGTAGAAGTAATCATAGAGCTTGCGGGCTGACTCCACGTCGGCTGCTCTGTGAAAGTCGAACCGATGATCCTTTCTGACCTGGCCCATCAGTGTAAACTGCGACACTGTATGGTAGCTACGCTAAGTCAGTAGCCCTAAGGTAGCGTTATCGAAAGCTACCCACCAAGAAGGATCTCGCCCTGGATATCCCGGACATTCCGTTTCCACTGCACCTCTGTCAGACATAATTCCCCGAGGATAGAACCGTCCGCAAGAAAAATATATACCGGTCCATTATTTTCGCCCGGCCAGAGCTTCACCTTCAGGACCTTCTCCGCAAGCGAGTCCACATCGGCCTCAGTATCTTCTTTACCCACAGCGGCGAAGACGAGGATCCCACGGCCGATAGACGAGATCAATTGTCTGTCAACGGTGACGGAGGCGGATGTAACCCTTTGCAGGACAGCTGTCGAGGGAGATCAGACCTAAACCATGTGTAGGGAATGAGCTATATATGTACCCTTCATCCTAAGATAAAATATTTGAGAATGTCCGGTATGAGCCTGGTGTCACAAGTAATGGAGTCAGCATGCCCATAAGCATCGGTCAACACTTTGGATGATAATAACGGAGTGCAGGCGCTACATAGTTAAAATTAATTAATGATGACCTGGGTAAAAGGACTTAAAAAGAACAGAAATGGGCTGCCATACCTCTTCAAGTTGGGATAGAATATAAGGACGATGAGCTAAAAGCAGACTGTGCATGTGCCAGGAACTTATGGGTCCGCATACTGTTTACGGTTAAGTGGCGCGCACGGTTCTCACTCCCTTCACACGCTTCTTAATCTAGTCATGTTGTGGCAGAGCCCTGACAGGGGAGTGCGCTCAAAAGGAATACCTGTGTCTGGTGGAAGTATACAAATCCATGGCCGGCGCGTCCATGATATAAAAGAAGGCTCTCTCCTGTGCCTGTGTCTCTACATCGATTTTCTTCCAGACTCGCATTTACTATACCCGCCGATGTCTAAACACTTTAGGTCACGCACTTGTATTCTGTTATTTATCAAGCTGAAATGACCTATCTAAGATGGACGTATATTAATCCTCTCTCTCTATATTCTTTTAAGTTACTTATTGGATGCGAACCCGTTTAACATCTGGACCGATATCTATTAAATATGCGGTTTCAGAGCCAATAGATAGATCGACGTTTCGGCAAACACAGTAGGCTTCCGGTACTTATGATCATGAGCTATAAGAAGATGGTATGACAAATCTGATTGAATAGTTGGTGTTGGGACCATCAGATAGAGGGCTTATGCGCTGCACTACTGAGTGCCGCGGTACCTTTTATAGTCGAATGCTACCATGCTGTTGGTGGTGATTTCATGTTCAGCAATTAGGTAACTATAGCTACCTAAGGTACCACTTCGTAACTGTCATATATTGACATATTGAATGAAAAAAAAGACAAACAAAAATAGCCACAATTCGAGAAAATGAGAAAGCATGGTAAATGAATGCTCACTGCTATTATATCATGATAGGTGTTCTCACCAACGGTTGGAGACCAATATAATAGTAGATTTGTGCAAGTATATCACACCTAACTAGCATGAAATTGACGCTAAAGCAACGTGATGGATCTAAATATGGAGACCGCCTTCTACTTCTAGCTTCCAGCTCGACTTTTTTACGCTATCATAACAAGAACGGTCTGCAAGTCGACCGTGACATTTTTCGAAGAACTATCCTAACACATTATCGCCCTCGCAGCTAGGCGCTTTAATCCATCGTACAAGGCCAGATATCATAATACACATACGTCCTTTTATCTCACCAGTTACATTTATCCGATTGCCGTCTCTCCTCCGCCAATCCTCGCCGTGATCCTAGCCGCGGAAAGCCATTTTGGGGTGCATGTGAACTGAACCATGACGTCTCGAAAAACACAGCAAGAGATTGATAAGACCTTCAAAAAAGTCGCAGAAGGCATCGCATCGTTTGAATCAATATACGAAAAAATAAAGTCGACCACAAATACCGCACAGCGCGACAAGCTCGAGGAGAACCTGAAACGAGAGATCAAAAAACTTCAACGCTTTCGAGATCAGATCAAATCATGGGCGGCCGGTAACGAGGTCAAAGATAAGGCACCTCTACTAGAGCAACGGAGAGCAATTGAAACAGTGCGCGCATACCCCCTGTTTCAACCCAGTCGAAAGGAACACTCAACATTGCTGACCGTACAGATGCACAGTGCATGGAACAGTTCAAGGCAGTTGAGAAGGAGATGAAGACAAAGGCATATTCAAAAGAGGGCCTATCAGCTGCATCCAGACTAGACCCAAAAGAGAAGGAGAAAGCCGAGGCAAGTGAGTTTTTAGCGACCATGGTGGACGAGCTGCAACAGAAGATTGAGGCCATGGAAGCGGAGGAGGAAACGTTGCATGCCACGTTAAAAAAGGGGAAGAAAGACCCCGTCAAGACGAATCGGCTGGCCGACATTGCACGAATATCAGAGCGACATAAGTGGCATGTAAACAAATTAGAGTTGGTGCTCCGATCACTTCAGAACGGCAATGTGGAGCCAAGCCAGGTTCTCGACCTGAAAGAGAGCATAAAATACTATGTGGAGGATGGTCACAATGTTGACTACTCCGGCGAAGATGACTCGCTCTACGATGATCTGAATCTTGGTGATGATGAAGCCCAATTTGGAATGAACTACGACAATGACCGAGTTTCCTCACAAGACACCCAGTCAATACAGGACGACGATCCTGAGTCACGCGCAAAGCTGAAAGCGGAGCCATCAGGACTACGGCGACCATCAACTCAAATGAAGTCTCCGCTCCCAGTTCTTGCAACACTGCATCCAACAGCTGTCTCCTCGTCCACGGCAAGTGGCATGAAACCGGCCCCTCTTCCGACCCGCCTGCCAGGGGAAACGTTGAAATACGCATCCGCTGCTGCTGCTGCCGCCGCAAGCGACAAGAGCGGGGTCGGCATCGCTCCCCTTCCGCCGCCTCTAGGTACCAGCCCTGCGATTTCCCCCGCTGTCCCCGTCTCTAAACCCCCCTCAACTGCCTCCCCGAGTGTCGCGTCGGTACAACCGGACCCTAAGCCGACCTCAACGACTCCAAGCGTAGAAGAGGCTAGTCACACTCAAAATAAGTCGCCGGCACCGAGCTTGGCCTACGCAGGACCAAGTGGCTCTAGTGCGACACCTGCAGCCCCGACTGTAGAGAAAACCGAAGTCCCAATCGAAAAAGAGCCCCAATCCACGAATGGGGCATCGGCTAAGGAAGAAGAACTTAGTGGAGATGAATCAATATATCATCTGCCACCGGGTCTTCAGGACCTGATTCAATCTTTTGAGGTGACCAAGAGCAAAGTATCGTCCGGGAATCCATCTCCATCAGTGCAACGGCTTTTGGCTGCGTCTCTCAGCTCATGCCCTGAGCCGGGTGATGCGGAGAAGCCTCGCCACTATAAGCCCCAGAATCCTTATAACACGCCTGTGTACTATCCCCAAGAACCACTTCCTATTTTTGATGATCCCCGGCTTTATGAGACTGGGCGGATTGATACCGATACACTCTTCTACATTTTTTACTACCGACAAAGCACGTATCAACAATATCTGGCAGCGAAATCATTAAAGAACCAGAGCTGGCGCTTCCACAAGCAATATCAGACCTGGTTCCAACGACATGAGGAGCCCAAGACAATAACGGAAGAATTCGAACAAGGGACCTACCGGTTCTTCGACTATGAGAGCACGTGGTGAGTAAACTCAAAGTGCATGCCTGAATATATTCTCAGTTGATAACTGATACATTCCCCCTCTCTTTCCAGGATGAACCGACGTAAAGCAGACTTTAAGTTTATTTACAAATACCTTGAAGATGATCTATAACCGGGAGGGGCGGCTACTACTACGCTCCTGACCGCGATGATTCGTTTTCTAGGGTCTAACATCCACACAACTTCCATCCTCTTTACTTTTCTTCTCTCTTCTGTATTTCTCTTTTCCTTTCTTTTTTCCTTGACTATGTTCCTTTCTCTCCTCTGCTAGGGCCGCACTGAACTTTGGGGGGTTGAACTCCCACCAATACTGCCTACGATTACCCTACTTATGGGATGGGAACACTTCGAACAATACTTAGCCTCTACGGCAGAAAGCAAATCCCATTCTTAAACAAACCATGTAATGGGGATTCTGCTTCGTTGTGGAATGAATGAATATGTTTCCAAATGAGACATGCGCAAGAGAAGAAGGGGGGAAACAAAGAAAAAAAGAGAAATCGGCCGTGAAAACCTCTATGCCAAGAGAGGGAGACGAAGATCTCTTTTTTAAAATATTTTTTCTCATCAGAAATCCCGGTTTTTATGATACCCTTTAGCAGAAACAGAAGAGAAAGGAACAGATAGAGCAAAGAAAATGAATAAGAAGAGAGAGAAGAAAGAATGAGAGAAGGAAAGATAAAAGGAATGAATCCCTTGTACTATGAAACTGTATCAAGCGCTACCCATGCCCTATCTAAGGTACTAGGAACTGTAGCACATACATACCTAGGCATTTGTAGATGGAGAATAGTAACATCACGTCCTGTATAGTATTCTAATGAACAGTATTGTTCTAGGCTTCCAGCAGGCTTGGAGGTCGGGGTGCTCAACCAACCAGAAAAGTGCTTTAAAGCGTATCAGACCGATTATAAACTTTGGACGGATGGATGAGGTGTTTAGGATGGAGAAGTAAGGAAGGATGGCCAATTTCTATCGTCGGAGCACTTTGTTGTTTGGAAACTGCTTTCGTAGTTAGAAAGGCGCGGAGTCTTAGCGTCGAGCCTGCTGAGATAAGCGAATTTAGTCACGTTCAAATTTACCCGGTCGAACATAATGGGAAGCCATCGGTTTGAAGCATTCGTTGTCAACCGGCAGGCATGCTGTAAAATGCCTTCAAATGTTAACCCCGAGAATCAACAGGTCCAAAAATCCGTAAGAGACATAATAAAAAGCGTCCTATCATATAAGTTGCTGGGGATTATGTTAGTATATTTTAATTTCATCCGGACCCCCCCAATCTTCCAAAACCTCGCCTGCGGAAAGAATTACTGTTCGATTGAACTTCTAACAGATGCATGCTGGCTTCTTTTACCTCCGATATGAACACGATAAGACTTAAGATAGCAATCCTCTCCAGGAACACCCCTTAGAATAGCGAGAAGGGCAATACGTTCCAGATGTGTCGCAATATGAGCATGCATATCCCCCAATCTCCCGTTGACAGAAGGGGCATAGCCTGAGCCAGGCTTTTTCTGCTCATTCCGATCTTATAGAATCATACACTTCATGACATTTTTTCATGCTAGAACCAACGCTCTCGATCCTCGTAAGTTCAGTTTGGCTTCGGGCAGGTGGGAAAGGTGTAAACATATGGATGCAGATCACGCAGCACATGTCGTTCAATAATAGGTACCTAAATAGTATATAGAACAAAGCGCAATGTAAATTAACCCCATCAAACGTACCTCCACCGAAAAGTGTTCTCAAATTTCTCTTTTCGGAGAAATTCACATTCAAGGGAATTCCCCAATCTTATTCGCTTGACATATCGGCGTGATATCAGGTTGCTGGCTGAATAGCACTCGGCAAGAGTGGATTCAATATTGGGAAACAATTCTTTAACATGTTAAATGTCATAGAATTCAAAATGACAGACGTGAGGAAGACCGGATATTTTAGCATCCTCCACACGTGGAAAGGCTCGGACAAACATTGGGTAGTCGAGGACTGAGTGATGTTGAGCCAGTTTCCATAACACCTGTTCTACTTGTATAGCACTTGCGTAATGTCCATTGGTCCTAATCACGGCACCATGTCAAGGAGGAGCTGAACCGAAGAATAATGGCCATTCCAGATAGCAGCTTGTAGCGCTGTACCGTATTGGCCGCAGTGAGTGTTAACCTCCGCCCCTTTCTTCGAGACCAGTTTTAGGCAAGGTTGGTGGTCGGCCTGGATGGTGTCACTATAATATCCTCTAATCTGATCAGCACTTACTCAGGCATCTAGAAGGATGCCGACAATAGCTCCATGGCACATGGCTGCTGCTGCCTGTAAAGGCGAGCTATAAAGGCCTTCAAATACATCGAAGCTTGCTCCAGAATCTACTAACAGGCGTACTATGGTTAAGTGGCCTCCTCTGCCGGCAGATTGTAACGCCGAGCCATAGAGCCCCCTGTTGGGTGATATATTTCCACCAGAATCTAACAGATCATGAACGTGGTGCTGCATAGAGAGTAGTGCTGTAGAAGTCTCTCCCCGCGCATTAATATTCACACCCTATTGAAGCAGAGCGCACTATCTTTCATTACTGCTTTTTACAGCCTAGGATAGCGCCTGGTCACCACATTGGTCGCTGTCAGTTATTTGGCAGAGGTCCCCTTCAAGGCCTGCACTGCAAGGCATGAAATACCCGCAAAGGCCAACACGTGTAGCACAATGCGCTTCCCCGACCCATTTGCAGTCGCATTGTCATGGAATTTGGCCTATATGGCTGACTGCTTCGCCTTATAATAAGCTTTAACCCGGGATATCCTCTTGTGTGGGTACCGAACAAAAAGGCCTTTAATTGCTTCGCTCTCACCCATAGAATCTGCCAAACTCATACAGGCTTTCTTCCCATGGTCGATCCAATACAATGTCGCGTACTCAATGAACGGATGTTCCCGTGCTGAAACGTCCAATGACCCGCTGAATGGTGTGTGTGCTATGAGATATTCAACGCACTGCCAGTTTTGCATGGCCAAGAATGTCGACTGGGAAGTCGTATTTGCCACCGGACTCAAGTGACGATTTGGTAATGTAATCTTTCGCTGAGAGAAACTAGTTTAGATGGCTCCCGGATCCGGAGGAAGGACTCAAATTGAGAGATGCGGTCCCGAATATTATAGTGATTACTTCGTATTTCTAGGGGAAGGTTTGCAGCAATAGCAAGCTCGTCCAAAGTGAGGTGCCTGAACACAACATGAACTGCTTGAAGGATGCTATTCGAAAATATTAGTAAGCCAGGATCCTCGTTGTCGAGCATCTGTTACAGCATCCTCTTGTACATTGGTCTTGATTGCTTCGGAAGCCTCCTTCAATGTTTCTTCCGTATTAAAGGGGAAAGTGGAAGGCTTCCCAAGTTCTATCGGGACCTTAGAAAGGCCGGCATCACGGGACCGTCGAGGACAGAAGAGCCCGGAGGCCCGGCTATTTGGAAATCCCAAAGCTTCGGGGGGCCGTCCTACGGTTTCAAGAGAATACGACAGTAGGGTGCCCTCGGTTGCTGAGGCTATCCGATACGCCTACCATGGGGGCGTAGAAGATGCATTTGGGGCGTCAAATCCATGATCACAGGCCCGTAATCAACTTTATACAAAGCTGGAAGATTGGTTTGAGCTACCGAACTTGGATAGGTTACCTCTTCGGACGACCTCATATGTCCCAGCTAAAGTCTCCTCATTGGCAATTATAGGAAATAAGGCGAGGCTATTTGTTGTATATACTTATATTCATGAAGGGAGGGAGTATAATCAAGACAAGGATTTCCGGCTTCGGCTCATCTATGGTGATCAATAGACTGTTTCTTTACTATACTATCCAGAAGGAGCGGAGGGAGTCCGATCAGCTTAGCTGGTAGTTACCCATACCTACTGGCGGGTGAAGCTTCATAGATATTATTCAATTCGGTGGTGGCGCAAAACTGACAGGTCGACACTTATCCACAATCGAAGCTTCCTTGGCGTCAAACTGGGCAAGAGTACTCTTTCCAGAATAAAGAAGTGGTTCTTCACTCCTTTGAGGGTAGAGTCTTGGCTCTCTTCTAATTCACGGGACCGTAAAGGATGAAATAATCGAAAATAAATGCTGATATTGTCACTTGTGAGTGGTAAGTGTTGTGAAGTGATGGGTTTCATGCTACCGGTAGTCTGGGATTTATGCTATTTCGATCTGTTCCTGACTCCGATAATATGGCTTTTCTGGTTCTGCTGTAACAAACGCGCGGATTACATCTTGAAGACTCCAACTGGATGTAGGAGAGGATTCAGTCGACACGTTCACGCTAGCTTCGACACTTAATGTAGTGTCCTAGACGCAGACTCTAGCACCACTTACGATGGCTTCTTTTACATGACCATGAGATTGTTCTCCAAGGTAGAGTTGCTAGGCTTTGTATTACTTCCCTTTTTAATAGCTTTGTATGTTAGGCCTACAAGCCATTTACAGTTCTTCTGATTAACTGTAATAATCTCTCGCTAGAGTTGACGTTCCAACCTCTTCCAATTTACACCACAGTCTCTTAGTACTCATTTCCTAATAGCATGTCGCCCATTATCATGACAAGTACTGGTAGAATTCCGAGCTTCGCCAAAAGCCTTCCAAGCTTCTGCATTATAACTTCAAGCTTTTTATGCTTCAGTGGGCCCTAAAAGGATATGGGAAGGTATTAGGGGCTGACTACCTTGACATATTATTATTATATCCACCCTTTCGGCTATAATAGCCACCCGCCCATAGGCTTGTCTCCTCATCTCAGTATTACTCCTCTTTGACCATTCAATTTGCTTTTTCCTTGCCCCGATCCGCCTCACTGTGCAGGGCTTTTGGACCGTGGATGCCCTCCTTGATGTACTCCCTCTTCCTCTTGGTTGCCTCTGCAGGCTATCTTGATTATACTCCCTCCCTTCATGAATATAAGTATATACAACAAATAGCCTCGCCTTATTTCCTATAATTGCCAATGAGGAGACTTTAGCTGGGACATATGAGGTCGTCCGAAGAGGTAACCTATCCAAGTTCGATAGCTCAAACTAATCTTCCAGCTTTGTATAAAGTCGATTACGGGCCTGTGATCATGGATTTGACGCCCCAAATGCATCTTCTACGCCCCCATGGTAGGCGTATCGGGTAGCCTCAGCAATCCAGTAGCAGTTAGCCTGGTATCTGATAGTTATCTGAGTTTCCAAGGTGTACGCTGATGTGCGAGTGACTCAGTCTGACTTCTGGCTGAAGCATAGTGGGGTGCAGGCCTCCGAAATTCAGTGCTTAATACGAGTTTCCCTGTCGTTACAAAGAAGTGCTTGGCGAAGTTATTTAAGGTCTGCGTCCGCACTGCCCGATTAGTCACAATTGTCACATACAACTATTACTCGCTCTTCTTCTGCTACGGCGACAGAGCCAAGTCGCTTGCGCCCTAGTATTAGTTAATAACCCAGCTAATTTATCTGACGCCGGCTTTAAACACACCTTTCCTTCGGAAGCCAACCTGCCAAGTCTATGTTGTAACAACAATACCAAGGTAATTGAGAAGCTTAAGAACGCCGCTTAACTCCTATAGAGTGGAAATAGACATCAAGTAAAACACTAGAAAGCTGATCGCACAACATTGGCGCTCGTGCACAGGCGATAATTGGGATGAGAGGGACCAGTCGAGTTTGGACTGAAGTCATATCCCGATTATTGTCCCTCTTAGGAAATGTGAGGTCACTGAGCAGTTTCCAGAACTGGTACTGTCTCCATCATCTGAGGGCTACTTGGCCCAGATGAAGCTCACCAACAGCTACCTCAGAGTTGAACTGCCCTAGCGTACTTGGACGGCCGTGTCGCCCCTCCAGTCCAGACGGCTCGCAGCGTAGCCTATCAGAGGGAGGTCCAGATCCCTTGCGGGTGGCGTGATGATATGGTCCTTCGTTCTTCTGGTTCTGCTGTAACAAATACACGGATTACATCTTTAAGACTTTGACTGTGGCACTTCCGGATATAGGAGAGAATTCGGTCGACACGTTCATGTCAATATTTAATTCCTCAAAATAAACTCCCATCGTGTGAACACTCACTGGCCATGCTGATCTCAGAAACCCCCGCCATGGACCAGTTGAAGCCTGAGACCAAGCTTCGCTTGGCAGTCAGATGTCAACCTGCGCGCATCATGTTCTTCTTGTGGTTTTTTTTCCTGTTCATTTGCCCAGAAGTATAAACTTGAGCGTCCTTATGTAATAGGAGGAGCCTGAATGGGAAGACACATTTTCCGCGAACTCGCCCACTTCAACATTGGTAGACGAGATCTATGCCCTCAATCTCAACCCTAACCTCCTTCTTCTTTCTTCTGCTTTTACCCAAAAATCCGTGCCAATCCATGCTTGATGCCCGGAACTGCTGCCGCCTGTCTGTAACCGCCCCATACATTGACAAGATTGTTAGTCAGTTCAATGTCGACATATGGACCCTCAATATCACTAGTGTGCTGCTGTAGTCTAGGCGCAGAGCGCCGCTTACAATGGCTTTTTGTACATAAGTGTTTCTTTGACGATTTTGACAGTGGGGTATTAATTGGGAAGCTGGAATTAAATAGACTTGGACTCTGTTTCGGTGGGTTTGGGACGAACCGACGAAAATGACTTAGCGTAAATATTAGACTAACTTAAAATAAGCTTCGCTTGGCAATCAAAATATACAAATTTATCTACCCACACACAATGGTTCCACGATGCAGATTTACCTAGAGGATAGTCTTAATCAATTTTCCACGATCCCTGCTGAAACCTCATCCGATGATCCCGGCCTGGGAAATGTGCATATCTCTCTTGAAGATAGCCTTTGCTAGGTAGAGCTGGGTGTCGCCGCGCCAAGACGTACGTGTGAGACCCGAAAATGGGCCTCTTTTACATGAATCTTATATAATGGATAGCTCGCCAGTGCATCTTTTATATTTATACTTAGGATTACTGGTATTTCAGAATCAGGTCAATTTGTCTATCGCTGGCTTGGCATAAAATAAAAGTTCGTTGTAGGTTATTTTGCGGTAGCAAGTGAGGGATGCCCCATCGAAATACCCTTCCAGCTTCTACCATCAACGTCAACTAACACGAGTTTACTACCATTGAAGGACTACTAAGGCTAGCTAACAGTAAGTGCAGTGCCGGTTTCAAGGAGTTTAAGGAGTAGTACTAATTTTTTAAGGGCTGTATGACGCCTACTCTCGTTACAGACTACCGGTTTTCGCAATTAGTACGTCTCGACCCCTAGACAAATCCTTCAAGGGGCTAGTAAACGCTGACTACCTTATAAAAGCTGCCTTGTGCCTCCTGCGTCCCTCTTAAGAATCAGCATTCTGCCGTCTTCAACGCCCAAAATAATCTCCTTCAATCACTTTTCCTCGGACCCTCCCCGCCACTCATATTTTCTACTGCAAATTTCCACGTCATCTGTCCACTATGACTACTATGTCTGGCTCTCCATATGAAGGAGTGGAAAGACTCGGTGCACGGCGAGGCACGGCGCCTAAGGAAGGAGGGCAGAGAAATAAGCTGACAGAATAATGTGTAGACTAATCCCGAAACTAAAAATGACGGACCAATTTTGATCTAGCCCCGCCTAAGTCGCTAACTGAGATAGCATAGCCTATGATATATTATGTAATCGGAACTCCTGGTCGCATGGCTGCCAAGCCTCGTCGCTACCTGTCTATGAGGCCTCAGGCTGCTGAAACACATTGCGTCCTTCAGTATCCTTTTAATGTATAATTTTCGGGGGGATATGGGGAATGGATACGAAATCCAACGAATTCTCTCCAAAGAATATTTATTATTAAATATATTATTATTGAGTTCATAATTCCCCGAGCCTCAAGCTATAAATGGAACCAGGTCCGCCACTTCCTACAGCCTCGTATCACATCGAGGGTTCGCGGTTTTGCCTTCTCATCAGGAACAGCTTCTCCATCCACCGGGTCCTTGCAATCAGTCGCTCCCTGGCAAATGGTGCAAAGATCAGCCAGTTGGCTAGCATACTCGCTTGTGAAGTCTTCAGGCAGTTGGCTGGCATACTGGCTTGTGAAGTCTTCAGGTTGTGGCCTATGAGACGGTCCAGGATCCTTATCTTCATCTTTTCAAATTCGCGTCAGCTTCAGGGAGCTCTTTATCTCAAGTCAGGTATAGTTCCTCACCGTTAGGATGCTTGATCGAAGGGGGTTGGCGCGGCGCATCGGACGATGCGGCCGCCATACAAGATATGGCCTCAAGCAATTTGTGCACGGGGTGTTCAGGTGGCAAGGATGTAGGGATTGAGTGTGGCTCTGCGTGGTCTCCAGAGGGAGGCCATTCCGATGCAGTATCATCGTGGTTCGCCTCCGGCGTCTTGGGGAGCCGCTGATAGTCTTGATCCCGTGTGGGTGCTGTGGGATTATCGCGTGGCTGCTTCCCATAGGTAGTTGCGGCTTTGGCAGTACCCTTCTCTTTGAAGGCTGATTGGTTGTGAGTTAGCAGAGGAGAATCCTCAAGAAGTCCTTAAGAAACTTACAGATTTTCGATTTTGATACCCCCATCTCCATAGGTATTCCAGATTCCGGCATGATTTCGGTGCAGTGTTCCCCACTCAAGACTTGTCTTATGAAACTTGCTCCTGTCCGGCAGTGCTTGACGATATATCAGGCGGCGTGCTTTCGATATCAGGAATCTTCTGTGCTCTGATAGAAGACTGAGGATCTTGTTGCGCTCCGATGATGTTGAAGCAGAGGTAGAGATAGATAGCTAGGAAATATTTATGAGAGAGGTGGGAATGAAATGCGCTTGTTTTATCAGGACAGTTGAATTCACGCTCACCTGTTTCATGTATAGGAACTGCAATTGCATCATCAAGTTGGTTGCCATGTCGTTTTATTGGATCGGTTCGGGTGATCTGGCTCAGAACATTCATTCTGTCCATTGTCTTTACTTTCGTTCCCTTTGGATTGCGGCATCTATAGGGTGATTGGGTGGTTATAGCGTGAAAGTTCGTGAATAAACGAAGCCGCAACGGCGACTTACATAGTAATAATATTATCAGTTCCATGGGGACCTTGTTTTCCGTTATTACACCGCCTGTCTTGGCTTCTGCCTTCTCTACCTCCTTTCTTGGTCATCTTGCTGACGATTGTTCACCCCCAAGGTGCAGATATGTATATCATTTTAAAGACAGAACATGACAAAGTAGGAACCGACAATCTGCACTTACATATATCTGTCAATAATAACACAGAGAGTTGGGCAAGAACGCTAGCGCTGAAGCATGCATCACTCAAGGAGCCACCAAAGTCGTGTATTTTATAAATACAAGGAAAGCACGCCGGTATCTGTAGAAGGAGTATGTCTAGAAATCTCGTAGGCAAGTGAATTGACTTGATACAAACCCTCATCTATGTTCCCTAGGCTTATTCATGCATTTGATCGGGTTCTACATAGGAATCTATGATGAAGCTGACTACAGCCGAACTCAGAAGGCCTTTAACCGAAAGGGATAAAAAAAGGTCAGAAGGAAAACGAGGCATAGTGAATCAATCTTGTACCAGGACAGTATATAGTGTGTACTGCTCGTATATGATCATTGTAGGCACTACACAGCTCCAGCTGCAGCTTTTAGAGCTATACAAAAAAATTTTTTAACACCTACGTTCTACAACAGAACTTCCCGCTATTTGCGTCTATTTCCACTATATAATTGGGGTATATGATGAGGAGATACGTTCAGTTAACGCGTTAAGGGATCTATTCACCCTCTCATTCGCCCATTGCCTCCTCAGGGGCATTCCCCACTTTGTGACTTTGTATCTATTATGACCGATCAATTAGACCTAATATGTTATCTAGGAATCCTACTCACAAAGAGATCGAACATAGAGAGAGAAAGAAAAAGAAGAAATCAGGTGTTGTAGATCTGCTACAAACACAAACAGGAGAAACATTGTATCACATAACCCTATGCTGGGCCGTCACATCAGCCGTTGTTTGTATAGGTGCATAATCAAACACGCGAGCTGGCCAGTTTTTGCAGCCTTATATCTCAGCGCCCACAGCATATTCCGGTTTTTAATTTGGAAATTGGATCTTATATGGATAGAACTATATATTAAACATGTGCAAAGATTAGAAGTAATGTAAACAGGTGCCGAGATGGTGGGATAAAAAGTCGGGTTTTAATCGGGACGTCAAGCTAGCCAGGGCCCTGGCGCTGCAGCTACCCATGAAAATACAGATACAGTAGTATACCTATAGTAGCCACATTTTCACATTAAAATTAATTGCGCTTATCTATGTACATGCAAGGTATGTTCGGGGCCCTATACCCCAACACCAACAGCATATCCTAGTCTCGAATTTGGAGGTTGGATTATAACTTATGAAACGTGTGTAGAACTAGAAGTAACGCAAACAGGTCCCGAGATGGGTGGGATAGTTGCAATGCTAGATACCTACCGCATCTCCATCTCCTTCCAATTGGCCTCTCCCTCTGCCCTGCATATTCTGCACTAGCACGTTCAGGCTCCTGGGTATGTTGCTAGCCTTCAGCACCGGTTAGGCTCCAGTTGCTATGAAACTGTATTTGCTGGCCTTTTTTTTTTTTCCGGTGCACGTGCTTCATAGTAGTAGCTTCTCGAAGCTAGTTGACCTCTCGCCGCAAAAGGACTGCATTCTGCATAGTAACCTCAGCACCTTTAATGACCTTATGAACGGCCTAGAAGAGCCTTAATGGCGATGCTATTAAGCGCCGCCGTGGCTTCTTAATTCGCATATTTGTCATTTCAATTCGTAGAACATATCTGCTGGTGTTTTCCCTATAGACCTAGAACTTGAAAGATTGATTTCTTTGGCTGGCGGCGGTGGCCCTACGGTCGCATGGACGGTTTCCTTGTCAACTTAGGTATAATATACTAGTATTTGTATGTACATATACAGAGTTCACAAAGCATTCTTATGAAATAAGCGTGGCATAAACATACATATATAGGGGTCAAATTTAACATGCTTTATGCAGGCACGTGAGAATCATTGCGCATACTATGACGGAAGCGAGACTCTGTGCCCCGGGGATTGCGAGGCAGCTGTTCAGTTTCGCCTTCCATGTAGTCACCAATTGATGACAGCAGCCATTTGTGGTATTCCTTTTCCTATATCTCTTGTCCACCCGCGCTGCAGCTCGAAGGCCCCGAATTTGCGCCCGCGTCATGGGAGCCCCGATGTTACGATGAGGTCATTGATTATAGCACAGCTAGTCCTATGGCTTTTAAGGATACAAGGTCCAATAGGATAACACAGTCAGTCATAGATCTTCGAAACTAGAGCGCAGCTATCCCAGGACCAAATAGCGAGGTTCGATGAGATATGGAAAAAAACCCCACGTAGAACTCTTGGAAATCATAGGGACCGCTTGTGACTATGAGCACAATGTGCCAATACATATTCCCAATCCTGCTCAGTCCAAATGCAACCCTCGGAGATTTAAATCCTATGATAGCACTGCAAGGCGAGATACGACTGCCGTTGAACCGCTTGGGAGGGATACAATTAGAGAGAGAGAAGCACAGGTAGAAGCAAAGTCCTTGGAAACACCAATCAATGCCGTGGAAAACGAGTAGAAATGGGGCAGACAACGATTAGCGCTGAACACGTAGCTTTGCGGGCAGTGGAGGATGTCACTACACCCAGCAGAAACTAGCCCAATAGCTGGGAAGCGACGGCGAGCTTCAACTGTCAACTATAGGCAACTGGACATCCCGAATTACTAGAGGCTTGTCACGTCAGGACTCATGTATACCTTCAGCCCACTAACCAAGTCACCATTAAACTAAGGATAATAATCCTTAAGACCATATTTCTATGATATAGATTATAATAGTGGCTGCGCCAGGCACGTGAAACCGATGGACTGGGCCAGAGCTATATAGATCCTCTGCGATATCGAACTAGACCCCTTCTTTCCCTTGGGAGATTTCGACTCATTTTGAAGCCACTTAGCTGCCTGCTTCTGGATGGCCTTCTCTTCTCCCCGGGCCTTCTTGCTAGCCTCCCAGGCTGCCTTCTATGACGTGCTTCCTCTCTCTCCAACTTTCTCGCAGTCATCTATCGTTGCTTTTCTTCTTTTTCATGCTTCTTCTGAAGCTTTTCCTACTTTTTGAGCTTTTTTTTTTTGCTTCTTTTCTTCCTAGTTCTTTAATCGTTCGCGCGCAGTGTTAACTTCTTTGGGGCTATACCAACTAGCTAGTTCTCTCTCCTGAAGCTCGAACAGAGGCTTTCGCTTCTTTACGCCTCTCCTTATATTCGAGAACTTCCTTATAACCGGAAACTCGGTGCTTGAGAATCTGGTTCTCCGCTTGCAGCCTCTCAATAAAGTTATACCCAGTGTTACGGGATCAAAGACCTCGTTAGACTAAGGTTTTCCTATATATATACAAGGAGGATTCGAAGAGGAAAGGAAAGAAGGGCAAGGAGAGGGAGAATAGCTCTCTACTTGTAGAGCCAGCCTCTAGTGTAGTTGTTATGATGGTTTGCGTCATTGTATTATTGATAGATAGTGTGTGGGAACTTTCCTACAGCGATCATGTAGGACTATTCCTACCATTCTGATGACTCGGATCTTCCTACTACTTATGAGGGTATTCCTTAACGTTATCATTGTCTCCTGCACAGCTTTGAAGCTTTGCCTACAGCCCCGGTTTCCTCCATGATTTTGCCCCCAATGAGGTTTTGCATGGAGCTTCCCCCCGGGACTGCCTGTCTATATGTATATGAGTGGGCATAGTTGAGATCCCGGATGAGTGGGAGGGCGAGTATGCGATCTCCACTCCAACATCGGTTTCTCCAGAGCCACCTGACTCCCCCTAGTGGTTGGGGGTTCGTCAAGACTCAAAATCCGTTAGAGAATTTAGGAAGAAGATATATTCTATTCTCTGATCTTTGAGCCCTGTAAGTATAGTCTGGCTGGCCTCTGACGTCTAAGGAAAGACCAGCGATCAATTCTGTACCTTGTAGAATATACGTTATACCATCCACCGCCTTAGTCACTGCTCTGAACCTATGTTCCTTACAGATATATATATTTAATTTGCTTGGTCTTTCTAAAATCGCTTTTTACTTTCTCCCATTCCTTTTTGGTCCTCTTGATGGCGTTAACGCTGATCTTGCCAATGAAATTCTCGAAAGCCGTACGACCCAAGACTCGCGCACTCACAATATAACTTATTGTAACGTGCTGTACAACAGGTAGATGGGAAGTTGGAGAGCACGGATGAATAATGAAGTGAGAGAGCTCTACGATAGTAGATAAGAGAAAGGTATATTGAAACCTTCCAGCCTCTCTCTCTAGGCACTGACATTGATCTATATATGCATTATGTAGATAAACCCTACAAAACTCGCTATCATTTCTCACGAAGCGAGATCTTGCATTAGCTAGCCCGAAACCGAATCGGCGAACTCGACTCAGTGGAATCCGAATCTAGTCGGATCATAGGGGCTTTCTTTATAACAGTTATTACACTTATCCTTTCCTCCTTGACAATATTCTTTAGTATAGACCTCGTTGAGTCGATAATACGCTTGACAGCTTCATCAAGAGGGAGCTGGCAATCAAGTTACTGCTTAGTTACTGGATGCATACTTTCTACTCTCTGAGTTGTATGGCAGCCAAGATTCGGTAACCTTTTCATATAATATCTCACTACGGGGGTTTCCTTCTGCAAGAATCTCTCATCCATATATTGGACTGATGTCGATGATAGACGGCTGTACAGCTCATTGCTTGCCTTTTTAGCTGCTTCAGGGCTTCCCCCTGCCTTAAAATACCCCCATGCGAGACTGCGAATCGCCTCCCCCCCCCTTCTGGAATTTCGCTTTTACACAATGGGCCCTAATGTTGTCGACAGCGTGCAACTCGCAAGGCCGTGAGACAGCGCCATGAATCTCATCAGGCAAGCTCGCCAACAAGCCTTCGGCCTGATCTGATAGTATAACTCTTGGCTTGGGAGCTTCATCATCGCCGAAACACCTCGTACTCAAAGCGGACACAATATATAACATCCCTTTCCTTTTCAAAAATAGCTAACAGATCTTTAGCTTCATCACAAGGATCTAATACTGATAGTCATGAATTGCGGTTGGAAGGTTATACAGTAAGATTTGCGGGGGATACTCAGTTCTTCCGACACATACTACACAAGTACTTGTGCTACACAAATCTATACAGCAGCCCGACTCCGGATAGTCAGTTTCAATCATCGAGTGCTTCTGCGCGGATGGATCCGCCCTCCCTATTCAACGCATCTTCTATAGCCCTGCGATGTAGCCTTTTTCAGCCTCTTCAAGCCGCCTACGGGCACCAGGTGGATAACCACTGTCGCGCGGGACATACAGGTGTGAATATGGAGTTTTTTCCAAGGCTTTATAGTGAAGCGAGGAAAATAGTATTCACGGAGGGAAATATCCTTGCTGCTTGGAGGGGCACAGGGCTCGCTCCATACCACCCAACAGCAGTTCTAAAGCAACTTCCTATGTGGGAAAAAGCTGGAGAGGAAAAGGTCACCGTTTCGGCGAGCTCTGATGCTGGATCTGGCTTTGAGCGGGAGATAGTGTCCCGAGACGCCAAAAATGGTAGAGGAGATTGAGGAATTGTGCGCTGACCTCCAAATCTCTCGTGCGGAGCACCCAGATGGTCTACTAGAGTCTCCCATTAAGTTTAAGCTTGAAAAGCTCGGCAAGGCCGCCATCCAAGCCCGCACTGAAGCTGAGATCAAACTTGAAGCCAAGAACGTCTGTCGGTCGGCAAGTGGTATCCTCAATCAAAGGTATAACAGCGGTCATTGTCGGTTATCCCACCTGCAGCGTGATCGCCAGAGAACAGCGCCGAGGCTGTCAGTCAGCGTGCTCTTCTGTTGCCCAAAAGGATAGGATAAAAAAAGATTGGTTGTTGGCCCATGGATTATGTGATGACTCAAGCCCAAAGCATAAGATATGGATGGATTCGCCGCACTAAGCTAAGGAGTAATCTGTACAAGAATCCAAAGGCGAAGAAAGAAGAACTTGGGAAGGGAATACAGTATATCATTTGTGGGTCATATGACCCACACCACCTGAGCCTAGTTCGAGGATAGTGATAGCTGAAGAAACCATAGTGGGAAAGTCTGATTGCCGGAAGCCTTACCATAACCGGTAAGGCGCTCGCGTCAGTGTCGCAGAATGCGCTTAATGGCCCAAAATAGCTTTTTCGCGTCGTTTACATTTCTACGCGCACTCCGACAATTTCATGACATCGCATCTTTGCCCCAGGCTTCCCTAAGCGTTGCTCATTTCTCCTGATAATAACAGAATTTTCCTGCACCAATATTCTCGTGCTGCTTCTTGATTGCGTGATAACTTGAAAGTGTTGCGTCTGGCTATTTATATTCAATTTCTCCCCATTGCACAGTGCACCATAAATACCAAGAACCACACTCGGGACTATATCAATTTCTCTAGACGCGTTACATTCGCCTTTTACATTAATGCATCAATGGATTCAGAAAACCGACACCGGTGCAATAGTTGCAATTGCTTCCGTCCTATCCATGACTTCCGGTTTAACAAGCAAGGAAAGCAAAAGAAAACATACTACAGACATGAACAAAAGCGCGCTTTGCCGACAGATGAGTGGGATAGATTTATGGAGGAGATTCGAGCCTGGAATAAGCCTGTATATCACCATAAAATATCTTTATGCTTTACAAATTACAGAACTAATTGGACTAGAACCAGGACAAACCTCTTGATATCAAGTACACTTTTGACCTTGATCTGTTATGGGCGCAGCCCAATATGGAACTCGAGTATTCTCTCGTGTTAGACATCTCATTGGTTCGCTTAGCATGTTACATTGCATGAAGAACTGGAAAGTGACCGTCCTCGTTGCCCCTTATATATCTCCGTCCTATCCGTGCCTGGGAGGTGGATCCTTACTGTACTACATAGTCCTCCCGGCAATAGCAACCAGTCCTAGTGTGATCGAGACTACGATGATCGTAGGCTATGTAAGCTGAGATTGCATCGGGGTCACAGTGGGGTGCGCTATGTATCAGGATCACAGTGCCACGGGCTGTGGTAGTCTCCGATTGGAACCGTAACATAGCACTGAAAACTGGTACTTGTTATTTAGTGAGTGCTCAGGCCTGCCCGAGAAGGCTATAAATACCCTCACAGATTCCCCTACTTCCCTTCCTGTTCCCTCCTCCAACGAGATCTCCTTTCTTCTTTCTCATGTATATTACTGAGACCTAGGCGGGGTTAGCCCGTAACAGACCAATTACCTATCAATTTTGGTGCTCCGCGGGAGAGAAGCACCATGGATATTTCGGATCGCAAGCAACTAAACCAAGCGATGAAAGACCTTATAGAAATTATCTGGAAAGCTGGCGGCTACCAGTTCTAGCATAGACGGACTAAAGTGGATTCAGGCTTGGTATATGAATACCACTGCTGCCAGGATAGTTCTGTGGAAAAGGCGTGATAACTGCCAAACCGAATAATAATATTAATATTATGAATATTAAAATTCAGGTGCAAGTCACGAGAATACTAAACGTGGAGAAAAGAAGAGAAGGAGAAAGGGGAGAGGTAGGGTATGTGTATATATATACTAATACACGTGGGGAAGTCATGTGAAGGTGCTCAAGTACAACACTACCCCCGGGCAAAAGTAATGTACCTGCCCCCAGGTACGGGTTCATCCTTCAGCGTTTTGGCAGCCAGTCCTGCGGCCTATCATCCTCTTCATGATCTTGTAGGAAAATGTCATCCTCCGCGGCTTTCAGCCATTCTGGTAAACGTTTAGGGGGCCCTAGAAGATTAGGATATTCAATATGGAAGTCACGGATACAGTGCGGCGGGTTCTTAAAATTTCCGGCTGGATACCAAGTTGGGTCGTCATCGTGTCCTATCCATTTAACCCGGTACAGAAGTCTCTCGCGGACTTTGCGTACAGCGAATGTTTTTTCCACCTCCCATTCATCCTGACCGTCAACTGTAATAGGCGGTTGGGGGTCTGCGATTTGACCACTTAAGGGCTATCCTGGCGGCCCTGCGCAGTTTATCAGGTGCAAATACTGGATGGACTTTGACGCTCTCTGGGAGGTCAAGTCTATAGGCATTCCCTACTTGTTCAATGATCTG
>JAHQZX020005416.1:0-23439 GCA_019804575.2 Pseudotulostoma volvatum
AAATTTCTTTTTCCTCGCCCCAGTCCGCCTCACTGCGCAGGGCTTTTGGGCCATAGATGCCCTCCTTGGTATACTACGTCTTCCTCTTAGCTACCTCTACAGGCTACCTTCCCCATCTATGTTTCTTCTCCTTCCGCCTCCTCCAGGGCCTCTAGACCCCACTCATCGTTTCTCCTAGCCCTATCCGTCTCGCCTTGATCTCCCCGAGGACATCCTACTACTGGTTTGCTTAGCACTGAAAACTGGTACTTGTTATTTAGTGAGTGCTCAAGACTGCCCGAGAAGGCTATAAATATCCTCACAGATTCCCCTATTTCCCTTCCGGCTCTCGGCTCCTCCAATGAGATCTCCTTTTTCTTTCTCGTGTATATTACTGAGACTTAGGCGGCGTTATCCCGTAACACTAGGCAGCTATATACGAAAGGGTCAAACTTGGAGGAAAGAAAGCAGAGAAGAAAGGGGCTTCTTATAGCAGTGAGGATCTGAGCAAGATCCTAGGCGTTGTAGGAAGCTCCCAAGAAGAATGAAACTACTAAACAGTCAAGGGAAGGAGGCCCTTATAGGTGAGAGGGTTCCCTGTGGGGGAAGTTCTACCTCTATGGATAATTCCGCTTCTGTGGGAAAAAATCAGAAGAAAGAAAATAAGAGAAAATAATGGGCACAATCTGGCTCACCCGTTACAAATATGTCCGTGCTTATGAACTCTGTGTACAAACAAAATCTCCCCGCTCGCTACCCCAAGGATTCCTTCAGCCACTCCCAGCTCCGTCTTGTACTTGGTCCGATATCTGTAAGAATAGGGGGTCGCTATACCTTTCATTGATTTTAAAATTCCGCCCACCATACGTGGTTCGGGAACTCACTTTCCGCAAAAAGATTAAACTAAAATAGCCAAATTGTTCTATTCCAAATCTACCAAAGAGCCTCACCATAAGAAGATTGACGCTAACTTATAGATAATTTTGGATTTATTTTACTACTAAATTATTACCCACTTATTTATTACATATTTCACCCTTGGGCATGTACGTTAAATTTGGCTGTCTGTCACAATTTCCGGTGTCATCGCACTGCGGCTAAACAATATTGCAGGACCACGGGGAAATGCCGCAACTGCGCTGTCGGATGTCAGAAACACCACTATAGTGGCAAGCTCTTAAATAATTGTATTGTTAAGATGAAGGCGTATGACCGAGGGATTACTATATAGCTCTGGTAAACGGAAAAAGCTGTATCAAACTATCAGCAAAATTACAATTACTATAGGGGCCCGGGCACGCCAGTTCAAATCTGTATTAGGGCTTATACCGAGTGGTAATGTAAACAAGCAATACACACATTCGAACTTTTTCATCAAATCGCATAATCCCATCTAAAACCCTTGATCTCGATATCATTACTTTCAATTGCTAGCTATGTCTACCGACATTCCCGCACAGAGATGACGAGCAGGTCGCATATCCTACTGGCCAAATCATCATTGGCGAACCCCTTCCCGATGCCGAATATGTTTACATTACCACTAAGTATAAGCCCTAATACTGAGTTGAACTGGCGTGCTCGCGCCCCACTTTGTCTTTTTTCCATTGGAACTAGCAAGTTCTTCGTAAGAATTAGAAATCCTATTATATGGTATAAGCTTCTATATAATAATAAAACTCATAGTTCTGTTGATAATTTGATAAGTTGTCTCATCACGACCGCTAGATGTTGCGGCAATTTCATGTGTAGTGAAAGTGATCTAGTCGGTATTTTTAATTTCAACGTTGTCATGTTACTATTCCAAGCAATGATCTGTCAAATAAAATTATTTGGACTAGTGGTGGGTTTGTTAAATAAAGCCCCGAAGTGGTCCAGTTGGGGAGCCCCAGACTACCTATTAGGGAAAAGTACGAGCCCGTTTCAATTTCTGAAACGTACTCTTTTTTTTCACCCGCCCGCGTGATTTTGTATTCCGAAAGGGGCATAATATCACGTGGTATATAATTGGCGGTCGCTTACTGTATTTAGTAAAAGGGCTTAGGGCTAGGGCTAGAAATTATAGTCTAATGGCGTCAAATCAATCGCTACTACCCATCTACTATCTACAGGGCTATAAAAGCTCTGGAGATGAAAATCAGCCTACAGACCTTTCCCTTACGATCCTACCAACCCCACCAAATCAAACCTACAAGACTATTGAGGATGCGATCAATTCAATCAATACCTTCGCTCGGCAACATGGCTATGATGTTGTAAAACGATGCTCCAATAAGCAGAGAAGATAGGGCTACATCAAGAAGGTCGAGCTTACTAAATGTGACTGCGGTGGCGAGTATAAAGATCGTCTTTCAGAGGGCCAGAGAAAGCGTGTTACCAGTGATCTACTACTCTTATAGACTGCACACTCAAAATCATTCTTCAACGAGCTGCTGAGCATGCCCCTTGGTGTATGGAGATACCAAATAATCAGCATAATGATCGGGAAGCACCCGAGTCAACCCATACAGCTCACCGCCATCAAGATGTCATCCAGAATTCCAATCAAATCAAACAACAACTCGATGTCGGGATTGCACCACGTTATATATATTCTTTCATCTCTCATGTAACAGGCCTAACACATCAGTTACGAGTACTTCACCGCCTAGCCCACTTATGTGCGGGGTTCCCCCATTTCTTTCCCTTTCTTTTCTCTCTCATCATAGTATTTTTGTGTGTAGTAGACTATTATGTATGAATATAATATCATTTAGTTGTGCGTTGTCACACTTAGAGCAGACGGCATTGACACGAGATACCTACAACCCTGTACGGGATGAGAGAAGACAATTCCTTGGTAACAGGACTCCAATTCAGGCCCTTTTATCCTCACCCCCAGAGAAAGGTGATTGGATTATCAATTACAAACCGCGTGAAGATGATCTTATCGTTACTGCGGTATTCTATATACATAAGACATCTGTACAGCTTCTACAGCGTTTTCCTTCTATCCTTTTTATGAATAGCACGTATAAGACCAATAAATACAAGATACAGTCTCTGGATATTGTGGGATCTACTGTTACGAATCAGACTTTCTATGTTGGGTTTGGTTTTATATCCAATGAGAAGGAGGAGTCATATACTTTTATTCCGAGAAGTTTAAGACAAGTCATGGCCCACTATAATATCTACACGCCTTATACCATCTTTACCGACAAAAACCAAGCCTTGATGAATAGTATCGGAATGTCCTTTGATATGGCTGATCATATGCTGTGTTTCGCATCAAATCCCTCTATTACGACTGTTATTAAAAAGGTGTCAATCTATGCCTTGAAGGGGGTGTTTAAAATGATGAATCGCTTCCTCCCAGAAGGCAGTCCAAGTACTATACCATATGACCCTGAATGCAGTGGGATTACTAGAAGGACCCTAGGGATGCCATGTATTCATATTAAGCAACATCTTGATACTAGAGCCTCCTTGGGACTTCATGGGTTCGACTGCCACTGGCGTCCATATCCTGATGAGGAGCTTCCTCCAACCAACACTCGAGATCTGGTACTGGAGCCAGAGGTCGTAAGACCCCGTGGCAGACCTGCGGGTTCAAGAAATAGACCAATCACCGGTCAAACAGCAGGCCAGCCTGCTACAAGCCAGCCAGTATAGGATATATCTACAACACGAGGGCTTTCTGCATTTGAGTATGTTTTGGCCCAGGAAGGGTCGTCAGTTCAAGGACGAGGACAAGGACGAAGACGAGGACAGGGACAGGGACGAGGCAACCTGCAAGCAGTATGGAAGTTAGTAAATCATGATACACAGGGTGGAGGAGATATTTAATACTAGGGAGCTCTGGAAACGCCTCAAGAAGTAGCTCAAAGCGAGCAAGGTAGTGGCAGTTCCCAAGGGCGTGGACGTGACCGTGGCCAATATGATGGTATCCCGGGTGCAATGACAGATGTTTGAATTATGAATAGCGGCTTCCGGTTGGTTGAATAACGTATGATTAGAATAGCAAGAAAATATATTTTTGCCCCTTTCGGAATATAAAGTCACGTGGGGTGGTCGTTCGAACCCGGTCGGCAGAACTAAAGGGGCGCTGGATCAGATCCCCTTTTTTATGGGCCAATTACCCTATTCTGCCACCTTCATTTTGTCAGTTGATTAATTTACTTCGATTTAAAGGGGTCTAATATTAGATTTTACAATGTGGTGGGGAAATTGTAGTTTGAAAAATGGTGTACTTTAAAGAAATTTGGGCTAATCATGCCAATAAGGCTATCCTTCCAGATTAGTTCTAGTTGCATAGTTCTGGTCCTGACCTCTTGTGGAATCTTAGTCACGCTGTCCTAAACCCTTAACAGTCGGACTTAACATCGCTACTTTAGGGGGCCTTCCCTAAAGTCGGTGAAAGCAGGGGGTGTGACTCCAACAAACTTTATTAATTATTCTCTGCAGTATTCATTATCCAAATGCCAATTAAGTTCCCTTCCCAAAAACACCCTTTTCCGCGAGACCTACCGATAAAGATAAAATGCAGCTCGCCCTACAATGACTCCGCAGGCCACCCACAGAGAAACCAACAACGGCAGCGCACTGCCATGCTATTGCCAACGAGCAGTCCGTGCAATAGGCTTAGAGACGAGAGAAGAAGAGGAGCAGAGGATGTTCAATTGCGTTGTGTGGCTCCGAGTTAGCCTTGTTCCCAGCACCAAACCCGGCTTAAATGTGACGGACTAGGCCACATGACCCACTTCCTTTTCATGTCCTGTTCTTTCTCTTTTCTTCTTTTCTCTACCATTGGATCCTTAGTATAGACCGCCCTGTAGCTAATATCATCAATACAATACTTATGCTTTGGGAATGGGTCGTTACATAAAAACACTACCGAGCTTCACACGATCAAAACTAAACCTATTGCGAGGCACCGCATGGATACGCATACCGAGAAAGACTTCCGCAAATGGTTTGAAAAGGAATACCGGCCGGCGCTCGAATACACAGAAGTGAGGACCATAGAGCTGATCTAGAAGAGACCAAACTAGCTGTGTTGTGCTGTGAGAGCGGAAGGCTCTGTGCAGTGAGCTACGGTGGAAATCTATGTACAGAAGACCTAGCACATGACTTACCTACTAGACTAAGGCTTGTATCGTGAATGAAGAGTGGGAAGTATTGCCGGATAGCTTGCCCTGCTGGTGAAGAAGTAGTGGTTCCAATTGGGACAATCATGGAGTCTTGGTTTCATGAAAATATAACAGGCCATGAGGTCGTGGCAGTATCTCTGTCTGGTTATACAAATAAGGGGATTTATATAAGATGGCTCGACCATTTCATCAAATACAACGACTGTGGCCCTGGTAAACCCTGGAGGATTTCTGAATCTGAGCGTGAACTGGAACTCCTTAAATCAAAATCCCCCATCTTCATATAACGAATGTCATTGCGCACTCTGAGATATCGATAACAAGGTTCAGGATGCGCTCAGCTCTCCATCCCATGCTCGATACAAGGTTATCACAGAGTTTACAGGCGTCTTTCTTATGCGCGGGAGTCTCCATGAGATGGAGGTTGCGCAGGCTGGTGCCGGAGCAATTCAAACCCGCAAACGCAAACTGTGCGCTCAGAAAAGTCTAGGCAATGGAGGCTCAATTCTCGCCCGCAATACACTTCAAAAGATCAAAGACAAACGCAGGCAAGAGGCCGACGACAGACTTAAGAGACCTAGAAAGGCTATCACACTCGCCGAGAACAAGGCAAAAGATGCACTAAGGAATAGAGGGGTTCAGGCTCAGGCTCGAAAGGACGAGAAGGCGTTGATTCAATGTGTTCCAATTCAAGACCCTCAAAAGAGCCCAATTGCCGCCGAGAACGAAGCTCTTCCCACCAATAAATCACTATACCATGCTCTTGAATATGCGCAACAAGAACGAAATGAGAGCCGATCAGAAGACCCCGTGGACTTTACGGCTGTTCCCATCGACCTTGCGATCTTAGATGGCGACCGACAGCTCCAGGTGTAATCAAAGGCCTCTGGATTAGGTAGTCATGTAGATATGTCCGGAGGAAGAAGATGATGAGGGGAAGTGTTGTAGAATCACCACCACGATCTGTGACGTCTATCGATTCGATTGCTGAAAATGGATTTGTCGCTTTTAATTTTTAAATAATCATATCTGTAAAGACAGTAGACTTCAATATATAGTACATAATAAAAACTTCCAGTTGTAGGGCTGCCTTTTTGTAATAATACTACTTATAACGTTGCCTCAAAGTCCAATGTCGCAGTGATTTCCGGCACATGTCACCCGGCTTGCGCACGTCACCCTGCTCTCACTGACTTCGGAAGGGCCCCTAAAGTGGCGACGTTAAGTCCGACTATTATTTCCTTACAGCCTTCTACGGCGCTATCGCTAGTACATAGAGTTCCGGCGTCATGGTTAAATGGATGTGGAGAATTTTCTGTGTTGCCAGAAATTTACCTTTCTCTACGAGTCTAGATCCCTAGATGACTCGTTTATCTATGTGACCTAAAGAAAGGAAATGATACGCCCCACAAACAGGTCTTATTTTCGATGAATAAGCACTAATATATAATTATGTACAGTACAGTGCCGGGAATAGCGAGTAATCAAACTGATTATTGTTTTTCTGGAAAAACCGAGCAGGAAAGGAAGATCTTACTATGCAAGACTATGATAATAAAATTACAATAAATAAAAACCAAGCTCTATAACTCCTATGGTCATATATAAAAGAGTACCGCTTCTTTCAAGTTCTCCTTTTATTAGGGTTAACATCAGACGTGTCCTTCATCTTCACACCAATTTATTGATAAGACTTCTACTACTAAAATATACCTGAGTGATAACCCACCATGCAAATATTCACGACTTTTGCCCTTGCTGCATCTTATTTTTTCTTTCTCTGTGTGGCTGGGAAAACACATCAAATGGAAGTCGACTACTACAAAGACACGCAGTGCCACGATTCGGCAGCCTCTATCCAAGTAACCTGGGCTGGATCCCTCAAGCCCGTCGACCCTAATGAACCACTCGCACAAGATATAATGATAGCAGGAAATTGCTTCAATTACAATATCGTCGGTGCACAAAGCATCAGAATCGCCAAATGTGATAACCCAAAAGGATGCGTATGCACTGTCTTCTTTGCCCGGGATTGCAACGCAGAACCAGATAAGTCGGACGACGCTAATGGTCCCAATCCTTTTGGATTGCCTCGAGGAACCTACTTCGATATTTATTCAACCCCTCATTCGGTAGATTGCTATGAAGCCAAGAATGGTCACCAGTTCCAGTCCTTTTCCTGCGCCGTCTTTCAATAGTGTTCTTTTTTTGGATGACAGAAACAAATGACGGTCGATAAAAAGCTTTGGTTCTGTCAAAAACAACTAAGCTTGCATGAAGACGCACAGGGCATAAAAATCAAATTTGAGAAAGCAATTTGTACTCTACTCCAATTTTGTATCGATGCTGTCATATATTAACATACGCCTATATTTACATAGCTAAATCTATGTTCTTATTTTTCCATCTCATATTTATGACAGGTAGTAAGCAGATGTGACTTATTACATTCTTTTCGCTACTGGTATTCTGCTGTATTGATTGATTAGCATCCATGTTTTCGATCGTGTTATCGGGTGGTATGATGGAAGGGTTCTGACGGCTTTCTAGAGCAGTATGCTCGCTATTACGCTACCTCTTGCAGTTCAGGGAACGCAACCTTAAGTTGCATCACATATGATAGTGCATATATCCGGTCACCAGCACCCCTATAGTAATACGAGCCCCTAGTACATGTAGTTAGGATTTTCAAATAAACAAAGCTAGCTACAATACATCCTCAGCCGATTCCTCACCATCTAATTCCTTCCTATGATATCTATCTAGGCATCACGCAATCTGCGGCTCAGGTCAATTGTAAGAGAACCCGGTATTTGCTCGGCCATAGGAAGTGAAGAATTCCCAGGATACGGAATTACTAGGTATACGTAAAGATGAAAGATTGAGGTCATCCCGCATTAAGTTAGTAGAGAGTTTTATCTTCCTTAGCTGTATGTCCTTTTGCTTCATTTTTTATTTGTTGCCTTAACCAGGACCACTCATCCATTTTTCAAGCATGCTGTCTTTCTGTTGCACTGCAATCTCTCAGTTGTGTCAAAGCACTCGAACAATCCTTTCAGCGCAGCCGCAATAAGTCAAGTCGACAGTCGACTTGGTCAACAAGTCAAAGGCTTGAGCAGGGAGACACTAGCTGTATTTGGTGAAGCGTCGGACAACTAGCTAACTTCGACATTTAACTTTAACTTATTGGGGCGCACGGACCCTAGTGTATCCGAATTTAGCTACTATACGACATGTGTGCTATGGCAGCGGAACTCTAGAGAAAAGGTTAAAATTCATTGCCCCAACCACACCACACAGGATTCTAGAATTATAAACGGTAAGCGCATTGATCTATTAAACGTAAATAGTTGGAAATGAGGAGCCTATGGCATTTGTAAAAAGGCGACTTTTAGGTACACGGTACTTTTCCTAAATAGGAAAGTACCCATAATTACTAATCCTAATTTGGATTGTACCAACCAATACTAGTATAGTTTCGTATAAGTAAACCACGTGATTGATGACGAATGATGTCATGATGTCATTAATATTTACAGAACCGAACAAAGCATTATTAATCGTTAGCTCTTCTCAGAACTGCGTTTGCCGCGCGCAGGTGGACCAATGAAAAATCTGCGAATTTTTTGGCGAACGTACGTCTGAGCTCCGATACGTGAAAACCCCACTCCATCTCGCTATCCTAGTCTTAAATCGCCGTAATCTCAAATCCCGAATACTTCGAACCATTATCCCAATAACCAATCAAATACTGAAGGCTTCAATGCATTATCCTACTGAATAACTATTGATTTCACAAGTCTTATAACTCTTCACGGCCCAATGGTTTATACTAACAATTGTGACCATTAACTCGACTAGCCCCGACATCCCATTGCGTCTGAACCTCAGTAATCAATGCTGTTTCCTCATGGTCGCTAGGGAGTTGCGGACGAGAGGAATGGTTATCTGCCTAGTCTCTATCCTGTTGCTCTTCATTCTGCAGTTCTTCCTCGTTTGGATCCAAGGAGTCAATTCCCACCAGACCGCTAGCTGTCATTGCAGCTCGACTGAGATCATCATTGAAACATTGTACATTGATGGCATATGTCATCAAAAGTCGAATGATTCCTAAGCAAACCCTGCTACTAATTTTAGCATCTCCGCTAGAGATTTGCTACTATAGATAGCTGGTGTGTTTGTATGGACCCTTCGAGGCATCCTTTATTTAGCAGGCTGATTCCCAAGAATAGTATCACGGAGAGCTAATACAGCTGAGCTAACTTGTAGCTGAATTGAGTTGATGAAGCACGGCGGGTATAGATAAGAGATTGAGGATTGGGAGTTGATGACACTCTTTTAATAAAGTAAGACATGTACAACATGCACAAGCTAGTCCTTTAAATTCAAGATCATATGTCAGGGCTTCCCAGCGCCCACTACTGTTCCTCTTCATATTTCAAATAGTAAATTTCTTTCTGTAGAAATCAGTTGAAAGCCCTAACATCCCTCCCTCTACCGACAACTCATAATCTAACAGCAGGAACTCTTCGGCATATCGGAATTGCGGGTTCCCTGGTAGAAAACACACATCATGGGGGTGGCAATTCGTAGAATACCAATGTCGCTACCCTTGATACCATTTTTTAATAGGTGCGGGAACATAATTTGGACGTAGAGGATGTGGTTCCAAAGTTCCGAGTAATAAATGTTAGTTTCAGTTCGTCGAAAGCGTTTTGGTGCTGGTTCTCCCATTTCCGGGTTGTACCTTTCTTCAGTAAGTCATTTAATGGTCTGGTGATCTTTCGATCCCTCTGAAGTTATGGCCCAATCTCCATCCCAGCCCCTAGTCAACATTACCGCCCTCATTGCTCAATTTACCGATCAGATTATCCAGGTTGGATGAGCAAGCAAAGAGATCAGACAATCTAGAATTTTCAACTGGTCTTAAAGAAAGCTCGTCGTCCATGAACGTGCTAGCGCTAGTTCCGCTGGTGCAGGCTCGATCTGCATTCAGTTCCGGTTCAGTCCTTCCCTGCTACTGTCGGAACAATATCGGAACAACTAGCAACAGCCTGAACGGTATTCTGTAGAATAACTCTATGTACATTAGCCAATTTAGGACTAGGTGGGAGGCTAGTGTAGTGAAGCGTTTTCACCACCTCTTTCCAAGTCACAACAACACAGAAATAATATACATGTTTACGAAGCTACTTAGCTTAATACCGTATTCCTGCCGACATTATGTCATCGAGAGTACTCAACGACTCGACACTAGAGGGGGAGGTGAGATGTATCGGAAAGTAATATTATTATTCACACATGCCGAGGCTTATTGGCAAAATTCTTTCCGGGTGTGCAGAGAAGATTGCCGAAACTTATTACCTTTTAAGGAATATAACTAGAATCTTTTAGTATTTACCATATCATGAATCCTGGGTCGCCGGCTCAGGTGGGGGAACGGCGGCGTGACGCTGAAGACCCGAGCGCGAGTGTCGGCAAAACCGTTCGTTCATGTTTTTGTCGCGGGGTCTTGCATAGGGATTGACATGGGGAATCTTCTGCGCTCCAAAACTTCTTTAAGCTTCTAAACAGTTGAAATGTTGACGTTAGTTGGAGTACTATAAAGTCGGGGATTATGGTTTATTCTTCCCATGGTGTGTTCTGGCAGGCGCGGCGGGGACTTCGAAGTCGCCAAATTTCCCAAGGGGATGATCGCGAAACGTTGCATGATCACCGCGAGGGAGGACGGATTCAAGGTTGGCCGTGGATATCTGTTTCTCAGGGAGACTCCACTGACGGTTCCTTCCACTGAGAGATGGCCCTGCATTTTCTGAGATTCATGCACCGTTCGGGATAATCTTCTGTCAACAGACCTCCAAATGGTGAACTGGGATGATAGTACATGTCCGATGAACATATTAATATCATACTGTGATTTAGAAACTCCTTGTGCCTCCACAAAAGCTCCCAAAAGAAACTTTGTCTGCCCTCCATTCTTTAATTGAACAATAATCATAATTTTTCATAAAACTCTTCTCATAGCAAAAATCCAACGTAGCCCAACGACTCGGACTTTTTCGAAGTTCAGATACACTCTCGGGTTTAGTCCGTCAGAAGGTGCAGGTGCTAGTTCTGTTAGACTTTCGCTTTCGAGACCACAGTACATGACTTGTCAGTTGGAGCATCATGTTTAGCATGCTACGTATTAATTCTGATGTAGTCGCTCTACAGGTTCCGATCATTTACAAAACGTCGGATGTAAAGAGCCGTGATTGATAGGTAAATGCAGTTTTGTCGGAATTACCGTCAGTCTTTATCCGCCTTCACAGAGATACATATAATACTCATGTGAACTCCCCTCAAATTTAAGAAAGCGGAAGGAACCAGGCGGTCTAGCCATACGAGCCAAATAATATTTTACCAACAACCTTAGCTCTAATTAAAGATAATAAAAAAAAGAAAAGAAAGGGAAAAAAAATCCATGATTTCGTCAACAGCTAGCCCAATCAACCTCTTCTGCGAACAGGGAGGGAGGGCTAACTGGAGATCCCACCAGGAAAAAGGAAAGGACACCCCCCCCTGACATTCTTGACCTGGTGAATTATACCCGAGCCCGGTCAACCTCTCCGCGAACGGGGAGGGAGGGCCCGGGTACAATTCACCAGGTCAAACATGTAGGAGGGGGGGGATACAAGACGGGCTTTCCCGAGCCCAGTCGACCTCTCCGCGTGAACGAGGAGGGAGGGCTCGGGTACAGGCTGAAAAAAAAGAAAAGAAAAGAAAAACATATAACACTAACAATATAAATCAATAGTACCGCCCGGTTACGTCACGAACTCTTCGAGTTCGCGACAGTAACCGGCGTACCCCTCCTCTGAATCCTGCCAGCCCCAAACGCTATTTACCAAAGCGACCGCTTCCGGGTCGACCCCTAAGCTGTCGACATACAAGCGGGGCTCGGGCCAAGCAGGGGGCGAGATATGCTCTGGGACAGAGGCTTCTGGTTCCTCAACACACGTGGCCCGACGCTTGCCCTTAGCAACTTCGCTCATCTCTAGCTTAGCATGCGCGGCCACATTATCAAAGGTGGCATTGGGGAGGGACGGTTGCACCTGCGGTATTAACTTGTCTCCCCGTTCCTCAACAGGTGCAGCCGGGCGTTTACCCTTGGCAACGTCGCTCAATTCGGGTTCGGCATGGACATCGTGCTGCGGAGCGAAACGAGCGCGAAGTTTTGAGGGGGCATCAATGGGGCTAGCATCGAATCGAACACGCTTGACCTGGGGAGTCTTCAAGATACCACGCACAGGTGGCTTAGCATTTTCTGAGGCCTCTGGCGATGCGGTAGGAGGCTCTTCATCTGACCTATCTGGGCTGTCATCCTCAGAGCTAAAAATGAAATAATCGTCATTTACTCCATAGCTAACGCCAGGGGGATTGGGAATGACATCCGGAGATGGGGCCCTTTTGCGCTTATGTTTACGTTTCTTAGGAATTGATGAATTTGCTCCGTTTGAGCCATCAGCTTCTTTAGTTAAGGCCCCTTTCTGTTCCTGTGGCTCCTTTTCTGTTTGAGTTCCCTGTGACTTGTATTCAACTTTCTTAGGGGTTTCCTGAAGCAAAGTATTCCTATTAATCGACGCTGGAAAAAGGGAAAAGGTTAGGTCCTGAGGGCTTGATGTCCCCTCAGTTGAGTCGTGATTAATTGGCGGGCTGCGTGAAACGGTTGGGATATGTGAAACTGCTGGGCTATGTGAAGCTGCTGGGCTATGCGTAACTGCCGGTGGAGAGCCCGCAGCATGATCTAGTATGCCGTCAGGAGAAAGCCTTGAGATTGGTGCTAGCTCTGGAGGATCGATTTGTCTCATGGGCGAGGTGCCTGCTTCAGGTTAGCCTTGTCTGACGGAATGATTTTCTAAATGTCATCTGAACTTACCAGAACGCGGCCGTCCAAAAGCCGGAAACGGGTTTAAAAAGGAGAAAGGTAGTGCACTGAAAAGACTGCGGAACCCCCAACCACTCCGAGGCGTCTCTGAATCGGACATACGCGGTTCATTGGAATTACCAATCGGTCTCTGTTCACCGCGATTAGTTGTCCCCGCTTCATCCCTCAATCTTGCATCTGCCTCCACTTGGGCAACAAGTTCCGGGAGACGAAATAAAGTTGAGTGGATGCGGCCCTGACTTTCCACCGGCCGACGGCGTCTTCTTTCAGCATAAGGTTTTCCTCGAATGGGGATCTTAAGATATGGGGTGCTAGCCGGTGAGTCAACAATACGATGTTTCTTGAGCGGAGCCGAAGTATCGGAATCGCTTAGTTCCTCAGCTGTCCGCTTCTTGGGTGCTACTTTACTCGCTGGCGGGTCGTTGTTCGAGACCTTAGGCTGGTCCATGTCAGGCCTCAAGGAGTGACCGTTAGGGCATCGAAGTACAAGTTCTGCGGCGCAGCAGTAACAACGGTGCAGCTGTCCAGGATGTCCCGGTGAAGGCAGATGAGGCATTGGAGGGTTAAAACCAAGCTGGCCGCCTCTGGGAGTGATATCGTTGTGACGGTCCCGTGTAGATATCGGGAGTCTTGAACCACGATGACCTTCCCTGGGAGACGATAGCCCTCCGTGCCTTTCGGCCTCTGACGGAGGGTTCAGAGAAGAATTGGCACTGACACCAAAGGGAGAAGATAAAAAAACATCGGAGTCACGTGGGGGACCAGAATAGACGTCACTAAAAGCACTCGGAGCAGATCGACTCGATGGAGGGGTTGCAGTGACACAGGGATTGGGCGAATTCCGCTCCGCTTCCTCAACGATAGGGGACATGATGTTCACAGGCCGAGTTAAGGGGCGACGCAAGCGGCGGCGAGGCAATGAGTATAACCCCTGACTAGGTATCTGATACTGGCCTTCATGTAACTGGCGCTCAAAGTTAAACCTAAAATCGAAAGCTGAGTGAGAAGCGCCTTGGGTCACTTGAGCCTGGGCTTGAGGACTCTGCGGGAGGCCCTCAGCATCAGGAAGGTATCCAAGGTCGGCGGGGCTAACAGCGTTGCTAACGGCGGTGACATTTTGAAAAGGACTAAGGGCACTCTGAGAGGCATCCAAGGCCTGATCTGTAGTAGGGTGATTTACTACAGACCCGACCCAGCGGAAAGCTGAAGAAGAATCTGCTTCATCGGAAACTCCAGGAAATGAAGAGTCGACGGCACTAACATCAGATTCAGGCAAAACGGTGGCTGTACTAGGTGCATTGATAGATAAGAGACCTGTTGGCTGTAGAGTTTCCTGCGGGGCGGAACCGGTCAAACCACCTTGGTTGCTCGAAGAAACTGGAGAATTTGGGACAACCTCCGGTAGAATATCATCCTGATCGGCAAATGCTGAACTAGCAGGCTCACATTGAGCTTCATCCGAGCCAGTAGGGCCAGACTCCCCATTTGAAGACGACGATCGCTTAGCAGCGGCTCTCTTGCTACGTTTTCTTCTGCCACTCCCCATGGCTTTCTTTACTGTTGATGAGCCCGTTGTAGTTTTCTTCCGGCGTGGCGCGCGATGGGTCTCGAGAGACACGGAGCTGCCTGGAGATAACGGCTGTGAGCGGGTCCGCATGATTCTATATTATCCGGGACCTGGTTTTGAAGCCAAGGGCTGAATACTAGCTTGGAGCTTAACAGAACTCGTGGAGATTCCGATGAATGCGGATTCCGTAGCGGTACGACCGCCAAAGGTGAGGGAAGGGAGGGTTAAAGACGCGGTACGAAAGATTATCTCTCAAATCAAAATCGACCAAAAGACGTTCACGATAATGGAATGTGAGACTTGAAAAGGCCAAACAAGAGCTTTGAAAAGAATCCGGATGACCCAAGCAGCAATACAATGATGACACGGGGCTGGGGTTTTCTTCGAACTAATTCTTTCAAATAGGGCACAACCCGAGAGGCAACTAGAACACTGAGCTTTGAGATGAGAAAGTGTGAACAAAGGCAGAAGAGCCAGTTGCGGACGCGTAGAATAAGAGACTTATATCAAGGTAAAGTGAGATATTGGATCACTTTTGCCACGAAGCACGGTTGAAAGTTGGGAGAAAGTTGGGAGATGGAGAGGTGTTTGGGGGAGGAAGAAAGTGGGAGGGAAAGAAAAAACGGCGAGGGAAGCGACGAAATGCATAAACAAACCAAGGACGACAGGTGGGGAAAGAAGGAAAGAGTGAATGAGAGAAAAAATTTTCAGTCGGTACCGGAAGATCGCGATGGTTGTTGTGTTAACCACCAACAACACCCAGTGGACAACACCGGTGGACAACAACACCCGCCACCGAGATCATCTTGAGATGCAGCTTCGGATGATGCATTTTCCACTCACCAGACCCATATGCTACTACCCCTTGGTCGTCCAGCCTGATTTCAAAGAGGCAGCTATTATATCTATATCGTTTGCTGGTATGGTGGATGGTGGTATTGTTGTTGACTTGCGACAGCGCGGCTGGGACATTCCCCCGTGATCCTATAGTGAATGGTGCCAGAAATATTCAATGTGATTGGACTCCCAATGGAATTTTGGGTAAAAGAGAACGGACCTCGGGTTTCTCTTCAATTTCACACTTCTGTGCCATAAAGTCTGGCGGTATGCTCAGCAGCCGCCTGGTGCAATCCTAGGAAAATGAATACATAAGTACAACAAGGCCTCGAGAAATTGAAGCAAACTAATCTTCTGCATCGCGTTTTGGGGGCAGACTACCTATCCCCTCACAGCCAGCCGTTCTCTTCCTCGTCCTTCCTGGTGCTGATGACGAAGACAACGCTATGCATTCCGCACGTTCATATAGGAAAGTGGTATGTGGGCTCCTTAACATGGACCTACTTTTCTTATCAACATTAACATCTGTGTCTAGGTCAACCTACTCCGCCGCCGGATGCCCGCTTGCTTCAAGTCCCTTCCCCACCGTCAAGTATCGTGTTATGACGATTCATCGCATTGGTGGAAACATTGCCAGATATAAGGACTCAGCTATATGTTGACCACCGTGTGATCATAGAATAGGAAACCCATTAAAAGCGCTGACGTTTCATCCACCACTATGGTATTATGATTTATATGATACAATGTTGAATATGCTCAGGCGGTCGAAAAGGGGGGCTATCAATCAAGCCCGACCCTCTTCACAACTTTCTCCGTAATTTGTAAGAAGGCATTTCATCTGATGCTGCGGCCATCTCCTTCGGCTACAACCGCCGATACTCCGCGGTCGGCATCTTCACATATCGCGTCGAGAGGGATGTCGCCTGCGCTGGCCAACTTCACCCCCCCATCTAGTAGCTCACCATGCCTGTAGGGAAAGATTTGGGTTTGCTTCCTGCGGTGCAGGCATGCAAAGTATGCCAGGTTCCGATGTATCATGACCAGGACAAAGACATCCATTTTCAGGAACCAGCCAAAACCACGCACCGCATCGCGAGGGGCAACATTTTGCAGTGTGGAGAAGAAGGTCCATGATAAGCACATCCAACAGGCCCCAGGAGACGGAGTGAAGGAGCTTCTTTATGGGTTCTGTGACCATAAGCCCACGCCAGCTAATTGGCGTGGTGTCCATTGGGGGCAGGGTCGCAGGGTCGTTGGCAGAGCTATTACGAGGTTGGTAGAAGATGGCCCATAGACATAAATTTGAGGCTATAATTCGTAAAAGGGACAAAGTAGTTGTCTAGGGATAATCAAATTCTCAGGTTAATCTGCTTCCAAAATGGAACATTACAGCGAACGTCTTGAGAAGAGCAACTCTCATCTACCCTCGGCTCACCATATAGGTCGGGCAAAGTCGGTATTTAAATATTGATAGGCTGAAGATGTCCATATCCAGAATGCCAGTACGTATGCCGGGTCACACGAAAGCCAGGGCAAGGATTACTAGGGAAGTTCATTAGCAATTTATCGAAGTTTTTGTGGAATCATCCATGAACTGCTGTTTACCACTTTCTACCTTTCTGCCGCCGAGATTTGGAACACCTGCGGATGAACAATGGCGTTTGGATGGTTCACCGCATCTGGAACGGTAGATTTCCCAACGCCTCCCTTTGCTGAAGAGACTGCTCCAACCTTATTGACACTATGGATTTTACGTTTCTCTAGGAGACCACGTTGGCGAGGGATCATTGGGGGAGCGTCAAAGCGCAGAAGACCCTGAGGCGTAGATCATTAGCAGGGTATAATTCTGGGAGCCATAGATAGTCCAAATACTGAAGGATTATCATGTTGTAACGTTCGAAACGTTGGAGAAAAACTGCACCGTCGCTTTCTCCGAGAGCATGGATTTATTACAGATATGTATGTTTGTAGAATGTTGATATTCATAGAGAGATGCAGTGCAGACATTCTAGAGCGAATCGTTTACGAATGGAGCCTGCAGGTATGGACCCTCCCGATTTACTAAAGTACAGATCTACAAAGACGCAGAAAGAGTCGATGCGGAGAGAGAGGATTGTGAGTAGAGAAACAGAATATAGGAGAGCACATAGCGTAGTCGGTTTGGGTGTTGTGTCAGATATATTAGTAACGTCTTATTAAGTGAGAAAGGGGGTCTTGTAAGCCTACACGTGATCCGGCATGTTCGTCTCAACCTTGGCGTGATGCTCCTTACTAATTATGCATAGCACATTAATTGGCTCACAAGCTAGCAATTGGATACTGCATTTTATATTCAAGAGCTTCTCTGAAGCAAGCTTCAAGCCGGAGTAGGCTAACATAATTTACAACAAAGAATGTATTGGGCCGGCTGTCGCGCTGAGACAGTGCTCCTCATGAGATGTTATTCTGAAAGTAGCATACATATAGCAGAACACCTATAATATCATATGGTGAAGATAGACCATATTACGCTGGCATAGATGCCATCAATCGATTTTTGCTTGTAGCACAATACATTATGAAGTCGGTCATATCGGTTCGGTAACGCTAGTCGGTAGGCCTGTTTGCTAATGCGCTCGGCTACTCGAAATGGTCCGATAAATTTCGGCCGAGGTTTTTTGTCCTTAAGCTTCAAATCTGCCGTGGATAGCTTGACAAGACTCCCTCTTGAACTCCATGGGTGTGTGGCGTTTGGTCATAATACTTCTTCCGGTGTTACTAGGCCCTGGCCCACTGAGCTTTATGTGAGTTCCTCAGTTCCAAAAGTTTGTTGACTCGATCTAGCGGAGCTGGGGCCCTCCTGGAGACGTCGCCCTGACGTCAATGTGGAAATCCGGATCATAGCCGTACATGGCCTTGAACGGTGTCATCTTGAGTGTGTGGTTTGAAACTGTTGTAGGCGTACATTGCCATAGGCAAAAGTTTTGCTCAATTCATCTGTTCAAGGTTTGTAAAGGCTCCTAGATAGTTTTCGACAATTCTGTTAAGGATTCCCGATTGTCAATCTGTTTGAAGGTGAAAAGCTGTTGGTAGCCTCCTTTTCACTACAGCGTAGTAGGATAGGTCGGCCCAAAATCGTGACCGAGTCCCTATCGCTCACAATACCTAAGGGAGGTCCAAAACGCCATTCCAATTCATTGTAAAGTAATTCAGCCATTTCGGCCGCATCCATCCTGTCAATAACAGGCAAGAAAATAGCCAGCTCGGTATGCCTGTCCACAATGGTTAAAATTAAATTATAATTTTTCTCGCCTTTCGTTTCACTTTTTGTGTTTTTGGGCTATAAGACCTTATATCAAAGGAAAGTATGGAACTTCTTTTACCGATCTAAAGTCTGATTCTTTTACTAAAGGTCGTAAGGGGATATTTATATCCTTGACCTGCTATCTAGAGCTATCATGCATGACAAATGAAAGATAGATTCTTCCGATAGAATCTTCTTAGGACTGTTGATGTATGTTCAACAATTCAACAACTTCATATTACATGAAGAAGTTGGGGATTGGGTGCTGCATTCTTAGTAGCGCACCATATGTTGGATAAGGCGTATGAATGTCAACAATATGAATGACAGAACCATGGGAGCATCAAGGTCCTAGGAGGACCGTGAGCGTTAATTCTTTATATATGTGGTGTTGAAGTTATAAGCTTAATGTAATTGTATGACCTAACAGTTTTTCTTGATGCCTTGACAGATGGGCACGTTCGGACATACTCATCAACACCCACCCTTATACCAGTCCATTTGAACTTCCGCTGCAGTAATAACTTCTGCGTTTTCATCACTCCCCAATGCCCTAGCTTACGGGTAGTTATGATAAGTGTTCATAAGCTCTGTAACACACGAAGCTATATAATGGACTAGGCCGTAATGTTGAGTATACACTCAACATTTCTATGATCTTTTGGTCGAGTGGTGTAGCCCGTATAAAGGCCTAGCGGGTGTGCATTACAAGCTCATTGATTAAACTTCGTTGTTGGGGAGCGTACATCTTGCTTTTCCACAAAAGCAAACCCTCAAAGGACATCTCGTAAACTCCCCGGCCCCTTACTGCCTTTAAGTAGAGCAGTAAGAAGCTGGGCCAATTGTGAATAACGTCGAATGAATCTTCGATAAAAATTGCAAAAGGGTAATAACACTTGAACATCTCGATGACTTTGTAGTGGTCGATTCTTCCATTCTCGAATCGTCTCAACCCGACTAGGATCCATGGAAACGCCATCTGGGCTGATGATAAATCCCAAAACTCTATCTCCTCTTAATAGAACTGACATTTTGAGGGTTTTGCATACAATTCTGCCTCTCACAGGCGGTCGCAGATCTGATGAAGGTGTGCCGTATGTTCAGCCTCAGTCTTCGAGAAGACCAGAATGTCATCCAAATAGACAATGCAAAAGTTGACCATGAAGCCTCTGAATGCATTTTTAATGGGCTTGGAATGTGGCTGGGACATTCGCCAGACCAAAAAGCACAACCAAATATTCAAAATAGCCGTATCGAGTCCGGAAGGCTGTCTTCCATTCCTGGGTGGATTCGAATCTGATGGCATGCATCCTTCGATGATCTCGCTAGTTAATGGTAGGGGACATCGGTGTTTCACAGTGATAGGGTTGAGTCCCCGATAGTCAACGCATAGGCGAAGGGAGCCATCCTTCTTAAGAGAAAAAAGGGACGGCACACAAGCTGGGCTTTTTGACGGTCAGATGAAGCCCTTTGCCAAGTTCTCCTGGATGTATTCGCGGATGACATCTAACTCGGTTTTCAATAGCGGGTAAAGTGGTCCGTATGGTGGTTGCTTCCCTTCTAGTAGTTCGAGTCAACGCCTGGCTGGTGTGGAGGTAGCTGTTCCGCGTTGGCAATTGATGGTTCACTAAAACTAACGCATAGACTCTGGGATTCTTGAGCAATCGTTTCCTGAACCGAGTGGATCCTTCCTTCTTTACAAACGGCTGGTTAGAATTTAAAGTTGAAAGTGTTATGCGCAGCCTACATATACGTCATGTATCATCATTCATGTACTACGTCACTCAGGAATTTCCCTTCTTTCTAAAGCCAGACTTCAGCCTTTGTACCAATGTACCAATGTACCCCATTACATATATAGTAGCATAGTCATTCCGCTCCCAATATACATTGTTCGCTGCCTACGGAGTATCACACCAACAAGCCGGAGGCTGAAGCGTAATAGAAAGCGCCAATCACATCCCTCATCAGGTAGGAGGTTAAGGTGAATACCCATTTGTTCAAGTTTGGCCTTATCAATAAGCAAGGGCTTTATCCAGCGCTCGATTCACTCCCGGAAAGGTCGATAGAACTCTCTAACCACACCAACCGAGTCCTATAGTGTAAATCATACCAAGTGCGCTCCTTTGGTGACAATTTCTGTGTTGCCTATCACGCCTAAAAGTTCTAGGTAGCGATGTGTGTATGGTTTAAGCTCATGTTCTTGAGCCTTATGCCCCAGTGTCCAAGTCGATTAGCACTTCGTGAACCTAGTCGCATCTTTGCACATAGCCCGTGGTCTGTAAGTGGACCAATTGGCATTGGGGATTCAACTTCCGGGCTAAAGGCGAACCCTACTCATTTCCTGACGACTCATCGTCTGAGGTAGCTGGATTGGGCGAAATCACCTTCTGTTGTTGGATGTGAGCCTTCGATTTCGACTTCAGCTTCCTATCATCCCTCGTGTTCGGACCGTCGGGTCTTATGCCGGTTGGTTACATAAAAAGCAGATCGGTCCCCGCTTTTCACCTTTTGTTGATTTATCGGAGCCGTTAGGTCGAGTGGTTTTCAGGTCACCGTTATTGCCGTTAGTTTTGTTTCCGCCCCACTGATAGCCCTGGTGACCATTACAAGATGGTTTGGTGAACTGGGCCCTTGGATTTGTCGTTCCGACGGTGAGAAAGTTGTCCGGTTAAAGCCCTTGCGGATCTGCCTGGGGTGAAGGCCTTCCCAAACTCGCTGGGCCAAGGCTACCATTTCCGTGGGGGTAGGTAGTCAGTATGACTTGAAGCCCCGAAATCTCGATCTACTTAACCACATCCTCGCTAAGTTTACCGTAGAAAGGATTGGCCTGTACGATACTGAACCAGGAACTTCAGGAAGCTCCCGTTCAATTGAACTCAAGTACGCATCGGAGTCTACAGGACTTTGGTTGTCCCGCTACGTTGCTTTCTCATACTCCTCGTAGACAGTTGTTTCGAAGCTGACATTGTTTCATACAAGTGTGTATGTTGGGAAAACATGGTGGTTGTGTATACACACGGGGTGGTCAATAATCATAAAATCATGATTCTTGTCTATATATATTAAAAGGGAAGGGAAGACTAGAAGCTATTTAGGCTATGTTCGGTTTCAGAGTTATCTCCCCATTACACCCGTTTCCGTTTGGATATGCTAGCCGTTAAAGGTATAGCGGGCCCAACGTGACGGAAACGGGTCTCCTGTTCGAAGTGTGAGAACTTCAATTTTACAATCGGTATTTAAAAGGTCCGTTTGTGAGGGTTGCACGATTTTACCATTACTCATCAAGGAATTTAGAAGAGAAGTGATATTAATGCGGTTCACTAAGAATTCTAACTATGGGGAGAGAAGGGAAAGAATCTACTCTAAAGGTTTGTGCTGTTTATTATGATGGGGCCACATAACACAGGGCTAGGGCTTGGTGGTCAGCGCCCTCACACCGTTTATACTAAAAGTTGTATTCCGTTGGTAACAGCTCTGGGCCGCTGGCTTCAATGCATCATCCACCAACGATAATTATAAACAATGGTCTCCAGCTATATACACAAATTAATATTCCAATTGGCCACCACCAGTATTTCATGATTCATCACTCGCTTGTTCATTTCTCATTACTATGACAGACCAATTTACTACTGGCGGCATCGAGTCTGATAGCAATCTTGCCTACGGGGGGACCTTGACGATTTAATAGAGCATCATGCCTTACTGGTGCACGGGCGCTTATACAAGCCATTGGTCATGTTGACAAATGCTTTTTTGGCCTGTCTACTGGCATACGCTCACAGTACAACTATCGGGAAGACAGTACCAGCATGCTTGAAGGTGAGACATACAGCGTGGCTCCGAGATAGCCATCATCAGAATATACCCAATGTTTTTCGACTATCCAAAGATACGTTCGAAGCTCTATTAGCTTGGTTTCTACAATATACAGAAAAGAATAACAATCTGGGTCAACGAAGAAATAGCTCCCTTTTATTTAGCAGGCTGATTCCTAAAAGTAGTATCACGGCGAGCTATGTAGCTAAGGTGACTTGCAGTAAGGCTGACTCGCATCTGATCTGACCTGGAGTTGAACTGAGTTGATGGAACACGGCGGGTATAAAGAAGAGATTGAGGATCGGGAGTTGAGGACACCCTTTTGTATAAGCAAAGACATGTATAATGCTCGTCATCAACTGTCAGTCAAATCTTCCATGAGGTCCTTGATGCAATGTTGGTGCTGCATAAAGAAGTAGCCAATTTGCCATCAGATGAGACGCCGGCTCGTATTGCGCAAGACCCTAAAATGCACCCATTTAAAGACTGCATTGGAGCATTGGTTATACCGACAATCTTCATTGTCTCAAACCAATTACCGGTATATTCCTACCGTTCAGGTCGCTACTAGTATCCGCAAAAGTTGGTTGTACCGACAGGGATAAAAGGAACTGACTGATAGGAACAAGAAGTGCTGGAGATCATCAAATCCTCTACTGGAGAAGGATAACTTTGGGGACTAGGTGTGAGTGACAAAGTTAATAATAACAAAAAGCGTCTGAGGGATAGCCAAAGCGGGCGGAGCTACTACGCGAGCCTATACCGGCGGTGTGTACTATGACAGTGGTGAACCGAACACTCAATCGGTTTCTGATAGGGTTATTTTAGGAAAGGTGGCTGCGCCTATTTTTCTGCCCGCTCTTTCCCTTCCTGACCCAAACGGAAATGG
>JAHQZX020005417.1:0-23428 GCA_019804575.2 Pseudotulostoma volvatum
TATATACAGGATTTAGGGGTCGGAGTAGGTTTATCCGTGAACTAGAACCAATCTGGAAGAAAGACCACCCCATCTCCTAGGGGTCGTTACAGTGCCACTGTGTTGGAAGCTTATGGAATCTTGCAAGAGGCTGGCTGTCACTGGCTGGGGCAGTATTGGAAGGAAGGCAGGATTCTCGGCCTGACTATTCCTAATTTTGTTCGGGCTGTACAAGGAATCGCCGTTTGGCATGTTAGCCAAAAGCCGATATCGCCATCGATGCCGTTAAGTCGGAGTACAATATTGCCAATGCGGGCCGATGACAGCAGCTCGTTCCATTGTCTGGGAACAGGCTGAGTCGCTGATCTATATAGCACGACTACTATGTAGGACGTAACAGCACCAGCCTACTTACACGTTGCAACAAGACAATCTCCCGGAGGTCCAGCTTGTTGACAATCTCGGCAACGATTTTGGGTGGCAAGGCGCCCACAATATCACGGGAACACTGTTTCTCTGAAGCTGTCGCACTTGATGCTATTCCCTGGATTGAAGTTGGTCGGGAATGCCATGACATCTGGAGTGGGGAACAGCTACGATCAGAACTCGGGTCTCGAGTTGTCTGTGTTCATACGCTTAATAACTATCCCCACATATTAGCACACCATGGGCCACGACGAGATACTACTCGAACCATCAATAACACGCTGTTCATATTTCCTCATGTATTTTTATATTTTTATCACATTGTGTTTTGGTCTTGTTGTTTCTATTACCCGCAGAAGCTAACGATGCCCTAGGCTGTGAGGCGTCTTACACCATCCCATATCCCCCAGAAATACTTGACGCCATCTCAAACATAGTCTTAATGTTGCCCATTCCCGCCACATGGGCCCTATGCTTCTCTCCTTGTTGTCTCCGCCTCCGCAGTAGTCTTTATGCGGCTGCGACCCAATTCTCTTATACTTGCGTCTCACAATCACATCTCTTTGAACATCCCCCGCCTCCTGAGGGTTAGTGATCAATGTTCACGTGATTGCCTTACAAGTTGAATTGAGGCTTATATATGGTGGCATTTTAGAAGCTTATATACAAACTTGTCTAGCTTCTAGCGGTTATAACAATGTTAGCACACTATTTTCTGAAAGTCTATTCTATAGGGAATGTGCCGTAGCCACTGTTCCTGTTGGCTAGAAGCAAATGGTAAACGGCGACTGTGGGGCTATAAGAGTTGGTGGTTGACGTGTTTTTGTTCTGATTTGACATTAGTCCGTTGACATCGTAGGCGACCTCAGGATCTAGCAATCTGGATGAACACGAGGACGACTCGAGACCTGAGGTTCCTATTCGAGTGATCGCTTCCTGGGAGAGCCACGATAGCGAGGATTGACACTGTTCACCGCGTTTTGGTCGACTTCCCGGAACTAATGTTGGTGCCTTCATGGCTGGGTATCAGTATATCCGTGCATTCCCAACACAATAGCAGTTTACATGTTCCTGCCTGAGCCCCGAATTTTTACGACCGAGAACGTAGATATGATAGCTATAAAGCTAAATGTCGGTATCACCACGGATACCGGGTTGCGAACGCAAACGGTAGGGGTAGCAAGGTTCAATAATTCATTTCATTCTGTCTTCCATCTTCCTCAGAACGCGTGCTAGATACAGGAGGTCGACATCGGGTTATCGTTTCCCCGATCTCGTCGTGTTAGACCAATCAAACGTAATTCCCAACGAGTTGGGAGTTATTCAGACCAATCAGGATCCATTTATACCAACACTAAAGCATAGGCAGAGTTCCCAATTAGACCAGGAACCTAATGGCATAGTAATAAGGGATCACCTGAAATCATATTTAATCTAACCGAAATGGGTTTGGTATGGATCCATTTTATCTTATTTATGTTGCGCGAGGTGGTAAGAACTGAATGTCCACCTGTTACTATCCGGTGAGGCGTAATTGCTAGAATTTGGAGTTAAGCTAGTGTCTTACTACAAGCTCGTCAGACCAATAGGCATGGCGGATTTTGTAAGGCGGCCTTAACTATGATAGTTTAGTGTCAAGCTGTAATATATGGCCCACAACGGAAGCTTAGTTGGACATACCCGGACGGCAAGGCTCCATAGCTGCAGCCCTTCACAATTTGAGAAAGCTTAGGCAGTTCAGAAGGGCCTTTTATGACAATATACGAAGCCTTCTAGCACTCTTACAGGTATCCAAGCGACTTGCAAAAGCCAAGGTGCATATTTTCGACCTTAAACCCATGAGTATGGTATTTTGCGAAATAATTGCCCCACCAGACAAACCGCCGGCTCCAAAAAGCAATATCGGTAGCCTTAGGATAGCTAGTTGCCCGATAAATACTATCATACTAAACACGTTGTAAACACCACCACTACACCTAATTGCCCCCATTTCTTATATTCCTATAACTCTTCACTTAATAACACCATACCTACAAGGCTCCCAGATGACGTTCTTCATCGTACCTAAATCCACTTAAACTGCGGCGAGCGTCCAAGTGGCATAGCAAATTAGGTGATGGCAGAAAAGTGGATACTCAAGCACGCAAGTTGATGGAATAGGGCCTAGCAGGCAACATTTGAAAAGCCCTACTCTTACAGACCTTGCTGCCAATTGTGAGCCTCTTCTTGCTGCACTTAAGTCTGTATGTTCAACAGAATTGGGTGCCAAAAGAGAACAGGGTTATTATAGCATACACCGCGTCACTGCTACACAACGTGGTGAGAGTTATCACCCTGTTCTCCGTCAGGCAACCAATGCCTTGTTTCCACTAGAGTAATTGATACAGCGCCTGGTTCAGAACCTAAATCGGGTATATCGAGACCTGGCAACTGATGAAGATTCCTCATATACTAATGCTGCCGGCGCAGTTAATACAGAGTAACCTCATTTGCAATTGATAAACTTTGCAATGAGTGGAAGGATATTGATACTGCCATTACCAATAAGGATATATTAGCCCCCTGCGACTGTGAGACGTTACACCGGTACAGCCTACCGCAAACATTTCCTCTTCAAAGTGGCACAGAGTGGTTCCCTTATCCCTCGATCCCTCCTTCATCCATAGTGGTGGCTTAATTGGCCCTGTTATTAGACACGGCCCCTGGGGTGAACAGAGCTAGAAGCCAAAGTACATAAAAGAGATGGAAGAACAGCATGCCTTGGTAATATCACCAAAACGCAAGGACGTACACTATACTATGGCTGAAGTTCCTGAACAACGCGAGCAGCTAAATACAGAAGAGAGGTCCCGCTTTTATGACTAAATAATGACTGTAAGTGAGTATTTAAAAAAAATCAGGGAAACAGCACCAACACCATTGCCAATTGGACAACCGGATTCTATACCAGAGGGGACATGGCGTAAGTAAGATACCGACGAGCCCTTATTGCTACAGAGATCGCGGAACAAGACCTTAAGCTACACGGCGCCAGGGTAAAACAGCGGCTAGCTGCGCCTGAGCATATTCCTAGGGAAACAGTGGCAGGGGTTTAAGTCCTCCCTACATCAGAATAGGACCCTCCAGCCCACAATACCAGCAATGCTGGCAAGCAAAGGCGGTAAAGGCTATAGTACGCTGACTGAAATGACCTTCCATAGTCATTCATTGGGCCTTTTAGCGTGGGTTGTAATGGTAAGGTCAGCCCCATACAATGAATGACCACGTCAAAAATTTAGCACTACTACTAGGCTAGCTTATAGGAGGCAGTGGGGTGGGCCGATGGCTTGGACCCATAAATGACACTAATGAACATCCCCGGCTTACTAGAGCGCTCCCTTGGCATGGATAGAAAAGGTATCATGTTACAATGCAAAAGAGGGTAACTATCCTTGGGAGGAGATGGTGGCGTGTGACAATGTGTGAGGATTGATTAAGATTATATGTACACTAATTATTATTATTAAATAATAATAATTAATATACATAAAATGAAGTTGAGCGGTGTAGTCGTAAAACATCACCGAAGGCTACGCACTACTTCTATATAAGGGTTGTGTGTCTGCTAGATCTGAGAGAATATTTGGTTTACCAAGGCAGGGTGGAACATGGTCTCACTATAACCGATGTGCTTCAATGATTTGATGGACCATACGAGGGAAACCCATACGAGCAATCAAGGTCATTAGGGAGCTGCCCTAATAAAAAGTCGCGGTACAATTATGTATGTAACAAACAATTGGCCACTAAGGCCTGGCCATTCCTTCCTTATGTACTAAATGGACAGGTGTAGTTTAGCTAAATGGACGGTGTCTAACCTCTTTCAGACTAGACCTAAAAAAATCCCGAGACTCTCCGACTTGTTGCATTTGCATTATTTTTGCTACGACGCAAAGCTATCAAACGATCGATTTTCCAAGGCGTCTAGGGTGTTCCGAGGCAATTGATCTCCACTAGAACTTTCTGATCGAGATTGTGTGACGGGACCTAATTCCTCGGGTTCACTGTCGGACGTGGTGTTTTGGGCGGTCGCAGAATTTGATATGATGGGCATAATGAAATTCTGGGTTGTTGAAGAAGCAAGTCGTCGAGAGTCTCGTGATTTTTATAGTCTAGTCCAAAAGAGGTGTGACACTATCCATTTAACCAAACTATTTAGAGATACCGGATGCCATCAAGATCTAGCGTGCATCACGTGTCTTAGCGTAGCTAGGGTCCGTGCATGCATATGTATCTTGTAAGCGAACAATAGGTGAGGCCTCCCCAATTCAAGTGCCCCAAGGAGATGACCAAGGAGATGACCAAGGAGGACTGAAGTGGGTGGCGACCGCTTAGGTCGCTAGAGTGCGGGGGAGGCTCCTCCCATAGCTGGCCTATGGACACAGTGGTCACCAAGGATATGCAAAGCGCCTGAGTGCACCGGCATATAGAGACCTAGGTTTCCCGCCGGGATGTAGGTTTTATCCTAACTAGAGTGCGCTGCCCGCATGGCCGAAAAGGGATCCGAATCGGGCGTAAAATAGATTTAATAACATATTAATGACAGGCTAGGCCCTACTACCATTCTGAGTCTATACATGCATACATTGTATAGATTTCTGGGGTCTCTGGCAGCGTATCCGGGGGTACCGCGTGAGGCAACAGGTATCCCTGACAGCGGCTGATACTTTTCAGTAAGAGTTAGGGCGCCTTGCCTCCAGTGTCATGCAATCTGGCCAAGCAAACGAGATATCGCGTCATATAATCCAGTCTGTTGGCTAGCTTGGAGAATCTCCGCCCGATAAAAGATAAGAATAGTTATCATAAGACTAGATGACTATTGTAATAGCACTGGACGTTCACCTGTTAAGCTGTCGCGTGATCATACGGTATTAGCATAATTATCTACTCATCAATCCGCTCAATATCATCCTCTACGGTCTCACCATCGGGATCTAAGAAGGATTGGATATCTATAAGTTCCTGATTTGAGGCTGCTTGAAGTGTTCAAAGCTATTTGTGATCTCAGTGATAATTGGATTTTGTAGAATTGGAGCCGCTGGCTCCACTGAGAGTGCTTTTTTGAAGCAATTTGAAATTGTTGAATAGGCTCGTAAAGCCTTCTTTTGTTCAATCGATATAGCGGTCCGGGGCGCCATTTTTCTAGAAGATGAACAAATATTTAGTATTCGGAATAACGAATTTTGTATGGGAATTCTAATTCGGACACGGTGTCCGCTTCGTTATAAAGAGGATTGTTGTTGTTGCATCGTTTTACGTTTTTATCGTTGTTGTTGTTGTTGTTGTTGTTGTTATTGTATTATTTAACGTCTTTAAGTGGCCAAAAGGCTATGTAGGACGGAATTACTATTAATATACATAAAACACCGTTTGGCGCCGGAGGTGAATACCTCCCAGAGATCACCTAGGTGCTCTATAGCCTGTATCACAGTCGCAGTAGACAAATAGAAAAGGAAGACAAAAAAAAAAAGACAATCTAGATATGCAAACGACCCGGCGTACGCTGGCTCTCACGCCTCAGGGGCTTCCGGGAGACCGGCGCTGTCTTGGGACATGATCTCACACCCATTAAAGGTAGGATACTCTGCCCTCAACCGGGCCCCCATGACTACAGCCTTGGGGGTGTCCTTCAAGCCCCCAGCCCGAAAAGCTAAACGAACCGAGGCTGTCGCAAATCCGTCCTGCTCTCAGGCCCAGCGTATACTCTGGACCGAAAGCTTCCGTTACGTCTTTACGTTATGAAGAGGAATTCGTAAACGACTCCCTGCCACGTTCTTTTTATTCCCCAGCCGGCGAGCATCTTTCGAGATCTGCTCCACTAGGGGTAGAGCTTGAAATGTCTAAGGCTGTTGCGGTAGCAACACTTAAGCCACGTAGTACTGACCGAAGTCAGATGCATGGCACCCGAGGGCGACCTCCTTCCGCTACGCTCCGAGGGTACTCGGATTGAAGACGCGTACTAGTAGGTGGTCGTTGGAAGAACTCATGCATACCGACTCGAGATTAAGGTTAATAGAGCTATCTGACGACTCCTCCACGTCACGCTGGGACAAATCTGTCGACAATGGCAGATTCGGTACTCTATGTAGTGGCTTTGCTGACGCGTTTGGATATCTACATGGTTGCGGGTTCGAATCCCAGCCCCCGCCTGGATCAGGCTTGGGATTTACAAAAAATCCTTTGAAAGCTTGGCGGTACTGTGAAAAGGGGGGCTGGTCCGGCTGGAAGCACTAAAATAAGCACGATGCTCAGGTTCGCCCAAGGTTGCCCTACCGGGGGCGGCTGAAAAGATTGTGGATCATTAAGGTGATCCGTGCACTAAATTAATACCATTGGTGTTGGATTGAGGCTCTAGGGTCGCCCCCGAAGGTAAGGCAACTGCTGCGGGACTAAAGAACTATTTGTTCATTAATAAAATGTCGGCGACCCTGTCCCATATTTAAATCTTTAATCTGCCTTCTTCTACGAACCACGTAAGTAGCTATGGATTGCGGGCTTTGGGCTTGGTGCATTACCAGAAACTGGCAGAAAGAATGCTTGGTCCGGCCTCCACGCCCCAGACCATTCTCTTCTAGGCGCCGAGCAAGGGAGAGGAAGCCGGTTGTCGAATCCCTGGCTTTACATTTGCATCAAGCACATGACGAGTCTGACCATGCAAAGTTAGTCTCCTTGGCGAACACAACTCGCCAGCTCCCCGCATCAACTCGAGAGGCGCACCTTTCGGCTTAGTCCTCATTCGTCCATTCACACCCGTTATTTTGATTTTGATCGAGTTCCCGAATCTATAATGTGTATCTAACTAGAAACTATGTAGCACTGCCTCGGGAAATGAAGAAACGGTCAATTGCAAGTCGAGCTGGTAGCGTGTCTCCGTCACACTCATATGAAGTCCTTTATTTTCCCCAGCAAGGGGAACTTGCCGCCGAGAACAACCTTGAGATTGAGGGCACTGACCTTGAGTTATCAACCGGTAGTGACCATGATTTATGGGAAATAGCTGCCAACCAGCCAAAGCGCTTAGCTGGCGCTTTAGGGAAATCTGGGAACTTTGAGCCCTCGACCCTGATTGACAGACGCCATTTCCACCATCATATTCCGGTCAGTGCTAGCAAGTCGTTCAATGGTCGAGAAAATACCTCTGCATTCAAGTCCCAGAATCAGTTCAGCATTCCCGGACAAAACGAAGATTTCAAAGCTCCTCCATCGACAGGAAAACATGAATGGGCCTTCAGTTTCTCGGGACGTACGGTTTCCGGTGGCATGCTTCTGCAGCCAGAAACCCATCCAATTACGGAGGAACAATTGATCAACGAAGTTCGTGGAATATATGCTGGTTTAGTCATGGTCGAAAAGAAATGTATAGATATTGATCGACAACAAGCACAGTCATCAAATAAACTTAACAATCTTCAATGGCAATCATTGATTGCTTTGCACCGAACATTGTTGCACGAACATCATGATTTTTTTTTAGCTTCCCAGCACCCGTCCGCAAGTCCTGTCCTACAAGCATTGGCAGAGAGATATGCAATGCCTGCGCGTATGTGGCGTTATGGGATCCATTCTTTTCTAGAACTATTGAGACACCGATTGCCGGGATCTTTGGAGCACATGCTAACCTTCATATACATAACATATTCCATGATGACGTTGCTTCTCGAGAGTGTTCCCACCTTTGAACAGACGTGGATTGAGTGTCTTGGAGATTTAGCAAGGTATCGAATGGCTGTAAAAGAGAATGATATGTGCGATCGAGAGGCTTGGTCTGGAATCGCTAGATATTGGTATACCACAGCTGCAGACAAGAGTCCGGATACTGGCAGAATTCAGCATCATCTTGCTGTTTTGGCGCGTCCAAACATCACTCAGCAGCTTTTTTACTATACTAAATCCTTGGTGAGCGTGCATGCTTTCCCGAATGCAAAGGAAAGCATCCTTCTTCTCTTTAATTCTTTCCTGGATCCTACAAAAGCCGTTAGTGGCCGCTATTCGCCCCTTGTCATTTCATTTGTTCACGCACATGGGATCCTTTTTACAAAAGGTTCAATCCAGCAATACATTCGGCTAGTCGACAAATTTCTCTCTCTTCTGGATAAGCATATTGGCCGAGTCGGTGCAATATTCCGTGAGCAAGGTGTCTATATTACTTCATCAAATTATGCTGCTATTTTTGAATATGGTCATCCAGATGCGATTCTCCCAGCACTGTTCGACCAGAAGGTAATTCAAGCAACAAGTCGTTCGGAAAGACACGAATCTGCTCGGAAATTTTGGGAAACATCAGATTCACAAGCTATTTCTTTTCAAACTAAGGAGCTTGTATCTAAGAGTTCTAATTTCACTCACTCAAAGCAAATCTTATTGTATGCATCTCATCTCGCCTTCTCAACTTTGGCGATTATTCTTGAGCGTCTTGGGGATAAAAATGTTCTTCCCAATGTCCATATTTCTCTAGCTTTTCTTTGGTGCTCTGCGTTGAACCCTGCAAGTATGATTCATATTCAGACAGCTGTACCATGGATGCGGATTGTTTCCTTTCTCAACATGCTTATACGACATGACACAAATACCACCAGAATCGAAGGTGAAGATTTTCCCTACTCCGAAACAGGCACTGCCCAACAATTGCCGGAGGACTTCCTCATACGCGGTCAAGCTTGGAGTCAACTTTATTATCCCGAGAACTTTTTTAAAGATATCTCTGATTATGAAGGGCGTTCTATTGAGCTTCCTTCCGTCATTGTTCCTCGTACTCATCGATGCTTGTGGCTAGGAGTGCGTATCGCAAAGGTGAGTGTTGGGCTTGATAATATTCGAGGCTTATCAGCTAACAAATATCAAAGCTTGAGAAATGGATTACATACGACTACCGGTACAAGAAATTCTCTGCCACATTATTTTCCGCGGGACTTGAGGAGACCGCAAGGAGAACTAATCCGTTTGGTCGGCTGTTAAAAATGCTGTCCCCGGGGCTGCGTGATGACGATATTAAGATGAATGAGGTGATAGATGAAAACACAGTCCATCCTGAGTTACCTGATGATAATCAATAATAGAAACCTGAGATTAAATCATATCTAAAAATTTAGGCATAGCACACGTATTGAAGAGTGAACTTGATGCCGTTGCTAGTATGTAAACGACTGTATGGTTCACATACACACCCTGCTGAAACGAATGTATCAAGGCCCCATAAACGCTCAGTATAAAATTTGTCAAATTAAAAATCTTTGTCTCTAATTCTAATTGATCGGAGTACTTGTCCTAGTCGCCTACCCAATTTGGGAGGGCATCAGAGATGCTCTTATTCCAACATGACTTGTGCAGTCTCGCGCTAGCACTTTTAGTGTGTATGAACTGAACTAAATACAACTGTCTGTCCTTGTCTTGTGCCAAAGATATGACATGACCGCTTTGAAAGAAGTCTCCTGCTCTTCCCACCTGCAGGAGGAACTCAGTTAGAAGTATGGAGATCTTACCTAGATTGGGGCACCGTATGGTCCATAAATAACCGTCTTGCTAGCTCGAAATCCTTCCAGGATCAAGCGTTGCCTGCTTCCTTGGAGAGAGGCAGCAAATGAGCAGTTAAATTTGGGGACACACCTAGGCTCAAACTAGAATCAACTCTCGGTGGATATTCGCATGCCACGAAAGACACGTCAAATGCAAGAATATCCATGCTCGGGAAGATAACAAATAATGAGACAGGAAATTATCTTAAAAACCAATCATACGTCCTTCTGCGGTGCTTATAGTAGCTCCACGGATGTGAGGCATTAGGAATAATGGGTTGTTATGTGCAATTACTTGTATAATATGTTATTGTTGTTGTTGTTGTTGTTGTTGTTGTTGTTGTATTATTTAAGTGACCGAAAGGCTACATAGGACGGTATAATAATATCATAGCAGAACCCAATATTACCAAGCAAATGTTTAACATGGTTGTCACCAGATGACCGACTTCGCTTACGCATGCACCACCCACCTCGCTTCGGAATAAGGCGGCCGCGCTAAGCTGCGCCAGTGAAATCTGAGCCAATTAAAGCTTCATAGCCCCATGCCCCCTGTTTCTGGTTCTAGCCGATAGATTTTGGGGTGCTTCTCACATTGAGTTAGCGCCAAATGATGCTGATTTATGCCGGGCTTACCTCAGGTGCTCGGACCTCTATTAGCCGAGTACACGTGACCTTGTAATTCTCCTAAGCCGAATCCGGCAAGGGAAATAGAAGTTCTCGAGGAGAGTCTATAGACAAACTGTGCAGTAACGCGCGCAGTGGCCGGTGGACATATTAACTTAGACCATACAGAATACAGAACAGTTCACAGCTGAAAGAGGTATATATTTGAGATGTTAGCTGAGTATAACTTCCCAAAAATGAAGTCGCAACTACATGATATGTTGAGCTTGATATGTTGACCTATATCATAGTAGCTGTAGTCTAGCCCTCCGATAGGAACGCGCCTGGCATCAAAATATGAATTTAATGCGTCTACCCTCACAATGCGATTTCATGCGATCTAACACGCGCAATGGATCCTATGCTGATGGTTTACCCCGGAGGACACCATTTATCAATTGTCCAGCGATCCCCCTGAACCCCGCAGAAAGTGTGCACGCCTCGCTCGAAGATGGCCTCGGATCGCTGGAAGATAAGACAAGGTATAAGCTACGCGATGGCCCAAGGTGGGCTTTAAAATAGGGGCCAAGATGCTATCTTGATTGTCTTGATTGAATAGGTGGAGGGGTATTCTGATGGGCCATCTCTGGCTGTTTGTCTCAACACTTCGACTTACAATGCACTGCTTGTTTTGTCCCAAGCAGGGATAAATAAATAGAACAGGTGTCAGACTAGTATTTGTCTTAATTATATCATAACATGAAAATAGGCATTGGCATGCCATTCATTGTACAAAAGGTATGTCAGAAATGGCCATCTTCTGGCTTCGCTTGCGGATGAATATACCTTTTGTTGTGATTATCATGTTACTAGTAGACAGCTATCTAGGATTGGAGCACTACTTCTGCTCATTATCTATCTGCATCAACGGCATGATGGACTCTTTTACTTGCCACTTTGGGGATAAGGCTTTTCCCTCCATAGGGATTCTAGCCCATGGGGAAGCCAGTGTTGGAGTTAACCTTCTTATCCGACCACTCAACAAACGAACGCCACATATTTGACGCATGATTTATATTGGGTTGATCCTTTGGTGAGGTCTCAACTCTAGCGGATTTAGAGAATCACGCGAACCAACCATCAACAGGCCTGACATCGCAATTATTCGAAAAGAGCTACCGCACAGCACTAAGCCATCGTATAGAGTTGTGGGAGGAAAGGCACGAGGCTCATTGGAGAGGGTTTGGTAAAATGGTTTTTTCATTGATTGTGCTTTCCCTCAGGCGGAAGCTATATAGCTACACATATGCATATAGAAGGCGGAATGAGGGGGCAGAACAAGACAATGTCTAACTTTGAAAAGACGGTTAGGCCTAAGAAAGCCAGCACTGAGAAATAAAGATGGTTGGTTGTATTCTTTTGATACCAAAGAAAAAAGCGCGATATACTCTGAACCTAGCTAGAGGATAAAAAGGTACTCTGCCAATGAAACCGATATCAATGTTGTAAAATGTCATGCTACCTTGGGTGATAGTGATAAAAAAGAGAATGTCTACGGGGGGATCCTGGCAGCTTGCTGATCTTGCATGCGCATGCTACTACCTGCTGGTCGCAGTTGGGTTGGCCTAACACCTGTTGAAGCCCTCAACAGAGCCTAAGGACGAGGGCGATGAATAGTTGTTGGAAGTTTAGTAACGTTGACAATACAACCTGCCGCGTTATGTGTCTCTCCTTAACCAACAAACACGCGATGGAGCTGATATGAAGCTTTCCAGACACTTTGGCGATGGATTGTACCTACGAGACGAATAGATATAGAACGCCTGTGATGCCCAACCCGCTAGACCTTTATACAGGCGTTGCCACTTGACCAAAAAAAAAAAAAAGGTCATAGAAGTGTTGAGTGTATGCCCAACACAGCCCTAGTCCATTATATAGCTTTTATAGCTGACAATGCCTCTCCTCCATATCCGTAGCATCCCACCAATAGAGACAAGCTTTTCTGCAGGCTTCTGTTTTTGTGTGTTGTCCGAAGCCGATTATCTTTGAGCACTGCAGGCACTCAAGTTCATTGCTGGCTCAATCAAATTCTGAAGGACTGGTCGACTGGCAATACCAACGTTAACCAGCTCGAGTCTCGGGCTCATGTTTGAGAATATCATGTGGGCCCATAAGTGCATCAAGGCGTAATTAAAAAGGTAGGTAGGTGATTGAACTCTAGCGGAATCCATAGCGTCTTTTGGGGTAAGAAATATATCACATCATACCTCCCCAAGTGTTTCGCTGTAGCAACACGCCGCAGTAGTGGATTCACCAGTCATATCATAAAAACTTGTAAACAGCCAAGAGATGCGCAGGAACTTTACTTGTAACATGATTGAGATATGATCGTAGATACTTAGATGGCAAACAGCTAGTAGTCTTGACCCAGGTACACAGTCTGTAGCAAACTTACTACCACCAATCGGGATTCGGGATGTACAGGAATAGGATCTTAAATTTCAAAATCAAGCTGCTCGGGATTCACAGAAGGATCATATTTCCCAAAGAATTGTGATTTCTGTTAGAGGCCCTCCAACTCTAACCTAATGACTTTAGTGGCGCTTTTAGTAACTCGCTCAAGGAAGGGATATCTATCTGTCCTTTCAAATAAAGGCAACGTATCATCATAGATAGCATCAAGGATGGGTTTTGCCTTGATTTGTCGCGCCTTCTCACAGTGAAGTGGCCATAATGGAGCTTGTAATCTGACTACATGTATTCTCGTCTCTAATTTTTTCACCTTTATCCTAATGCTCTACCGTAGGTTAGAAATGAGATAGAAACACCGATTCCAAAAGTGCTAGCCTGGAGCTCCGCAGCGGAAGAAAATTCAGTTGGCGTCGAATACATTTTAATGGAAAGTGTTTGCAGGGGTCCAACTCGATAAAGTTTGGCCTAAGATGAATATCAAGGACAAATTTGAAGTCGTGAAAGCGATTTCAGGATAACAAAAAGGCCTGGATTTTGTTCAGTATGGGAGCTTATACTACTCAGGCGAGTCAGACGATTCTAACGGATGTATTCTTACGAAAGGGAGTGGCGCTAGAGTCAAAGAGCGTTGTTTCGCTGTTGGTCTGTCAACAGGCCGAGAAGTCCCCGATGATGGTAGGATCACATTGGACTTCGATCGACGCCCTTGTAAAGTGTTTCAATTTAGTTTGTTCAAGAACGATGTGCTCACATGGATATTCTAGTTGGTTTTCGGGAGATTTCCTGTGTACGGGAGATCACCCAGACAGCCCGTGAGAGGAAGGTACTAGGTACTATCATAGATTGGCAATCAGCTGAGCTTTTGCATTTGGGATCCGCCGTTTCCCTTACAACTGTCAGCTAACGAGGCCACGTGGATTGATGAAGATGTCTCTGGTGCAATTAGAGGTATGGAGCTAATGCGGAGTTTGAGACTATCATTGGGTGTAGGATGGACCCGATTGATCGGCTCGCACGTTCTGAAGAGCAGCGAGTTGCTTGGGGGAAAATCATGGCTTTGATGATTAATTGCTTTTCCTCTTCTGTCCCAAGTAACAGTTCTCATGGAACGACTTTCAACCGGCAAACAGCCTAACGCTTGGTTGTACCAGATCTCTTACCCCGCAAGGACTTTAGCAACAGGGATTAGAACAAATCAAAACATGGAACCAGGCCCAACACAAATTGACTGTTCTTGACTTTCAGGGTCTATCAGGAACCTCTCTGTTAGAGTGCTATGTTCATTCTATATCTTACAGAGGTAAGCGGATTTGGTATGCTCCGATAACTTATTCCCTAGCTCTATTAGTTATAAGATGAGCCGCGTAAGACTAGAGCCGCTTGAAGCCCTGAAGAACTGGGTCCTTGGGAGATTTTAGATCATAAAACTTGCCCAAGGCCGGGACTAAGAGCCGCACCCTCCTAGTCTGGGTCAAACACTAGTTCACATCTGGCTGAGACACGACGGACAGACGCCACATGGGTAAGAATAGTTATTGATGGAATATGGTTGTTACATTTGTTAGTTGAAGGATTTCGGAATGGGCCACAACACTGAGACAGGAGTAATGAGAAAATCATCATATGTCATGAGAAGCATTTTGCCTCATGATCCAGCTTCAGTGATGTAATATCCCTTTTCCAGAAGACCATAGTTAGTTAACACTATTATTAGTTTGAGTCCCAGGCGCACTCACTTCTCTTCAGTCTTGTCCGGTGAAAACGTATATTGTTACGGATCACAGATCTCGGAAGAACGACTTCCCCTTTCTTTTAGAGACGGCCTATCTCTTCCATTGCTAGGGGTAATAATAGTATAAAAAAGGCTTCCGTTGCTGGTTAACTGCCATTAGTGTGGCCGAAGCGTCCCGTTTAGTGCAGTTTCCCACCTGAAAGTACTGGTCAGCAAGTACAGGCCAGCAGCCAGCCTCTCGGCGGTTGTTCAATTCTTTATTGGTAACAATTCGTAGAATAATTTATGTCTGAAATTCGCGGAGAAGGCATCAGCAATAGTTGAGATGGAGAACTGACTCCTGGTGAGCATACTCAGGCACCGGGTATTAGCATTGGAGAGTTCGGATCTATAGGATGTACTACACGCCTGCTACCTTTCGGTCCTTCTGGGCCTCGCGAAGGATTTCCTTCATCAAACAGAACAGCTTTAGATTCACCTTTTTCCACCTCCCACTGTTCAGGAATATCTTCGTCTACGGTCTATTAATTAATCCACGGATTGATAACTGGTAGCATGACGTGAAGTTTTCCTCTGCGATTCTGAGGAAATCTTCCTCATCACTAATCACACCCTTTTTGGAAGTTGCTAATTCCTCCGTATCGAGGTAGTTCCACTTCCCAAAACGTAGAACAGCTCTCTCTTCATTTTGTCCATCGTAGTGAATACATATCAAGAACAGCACCCGGAATAATGACTCGAAATCGTGCATGAAAGAATGCTGCTCATCCAGAAGCGCACCAATGGCCATGAACGCCCTCGGGCCAATCTTTTCCCTTGCTCCGGCAACACCTTCTCATTGCTCCTTGATAGTAAGGCCAAGATCAATCGAAAATGAAGGCTAGGAAGGGTTCTCTTCGCCCTTGTTCATCATGGGATTATTGATTGAGATCATGTCTCGGTGGGGGAAGCCAGCCTTGTGCAGGGACTTGTGTCCTTCAATGCAAAACCGCCCGGGAGCTTGCCTTGTATATAGGCTTTCTATAGGCGCGAAGAATAAACCGTCGATGTACCCGATTTGGTAGTGTTCTGCTGCTGACCCTTGATGGAGACGCTGAACAGGATCATTTGCTGGGCGACAGAGGGGTGCCAGTCTGGCTCGATGTCCGCTTTAGGCCAGCGTTGCTGCTGCGGCCTTTCTGTGGGCACCAGTGTTTGGTAACTCTACCGAGCGTTCCGGCTGGTAATTTTGCACCCCACCTTGAACATTGTGTAACGCACGAAGCTATATAATGGACTAGGCCGTAATGTTGAGTATACACTCAACATTTCTATGACCTTTTGGTCGAGTGGTGTAGCCCGTATAAAGGCCTAGCGGGTGCGCATTACACATTGCCTCGAATGTCATCAACTTCATTACAAACAAGAACAGTCTCATAGTGATAGTACCGGGCCACGTTGACCACAGCTTTATTAGCCACGTCATGGAGGAACTCGCCTTCCTCCTCGCGCTCCAGATATTGCCATGAGTCTTAGATAATAAACGGTGTTCGTGGATCTCCTCCGCGGTGTGTCTTCCAGCAAGTCGTTGCCCTATCGGCTATATAACGTGTACGCTCGATCACTTCATCAGTAACTAGGCGCTCTGTCAGACCTTTTCATTCAATCTCAATGAACCGTTGACTATTTGTTGTCATGATTGTTGGGTTGAACTAAGCTCCCCTTCGTTCATCCAAAGGAACGCGAGTATCGTAGACATAAACTGCAGCCCATCTTTGTTGATGTTAAATTGTTCAGATACAATTCGCCCAAGCCAGTCAAACTCTCATTTCCTCATAATAGATCCACATAGTGAAGCCTAAGACAAAACAACGAGAGTTGTCGGAGCCGACGGAAAATCGTTGCGATTGGTGCCATAGCCAGTCTTCAGACTTCTAGTGCGGTTGGCGCCTAGGTTCCATTGACGCTCATTCCCTTGTGGCGCGGTCTTGCTGCACCTTTGCACATATTAGAAGGTTCCGTATGGGTACCATTTGCGCTAACGGTTCTGTATCCAACCACAGGATTTATTCTTATGCTCATTTCTGACACAAACCTTGAAACCTCCAATAACAAGTCTTGGACAGTCTGCGCGAAAGAAAAAACGCGGCCGGAGACGAAAAAGCAGTTCTGTTTTCTTTACCCCTCCAACTCGAACTATCTAGGCGTCTGTCCGGGACTTAGATATTGCAGAGCTGTCTTCGAATAATCCTCCAACGCCTTGATTTACATCTCGATGCCGGAAATAAAAATGAGGGAGAAAACATGCTAAGGCGGTCTCGGCACAACTTCAAATACCCACGTTGGGCAGACGATTATGAAATCGAATAGGATGGTTTTTCTAGTTATAGTCTTGATAATATCAAATTTTGAATTAAAAGCAAGCAGTGGTTGTTGGGATATTTAAATTTGTAGTTAGTCCTATGGTCGCATTTTGTTGCGGCACTTGTGGTGCGGCGGCTCGGGGCGACAGCTAATATTTCAAACCTTTACCTTGGATCTGAATGCAATGCCATTCAACAATGTCATTTTGAGCCTACACAGAGATCCTGACCTCCTTGAAGATAACGCCGAAGAACCTCTGAATCCTATGCAACGACTAACTGCTGCTGAGGAAGAAACGATCCGAGACTGGCCGTTAGAGCTTTCAAGCTGGGGTTAGCCTGTTCGAATCGAACAACTTCGTGTAATAGCGAGCTATTGTGAGAGAAAGGTGATATGCAAGACCTTGGCTCCCACTAGACAAACAAATTCCTCGATTGATACCCCGAATTGCGGTCTAAACCTATATGCGGGTTACACAAGGAACGAGCAGAAGTTCAAGACGCGGAGGTTTTTCAGCACTGGTTCGAGTTATATAGCACGACAGTCCGGAAATACAATATAAAAGCCAGAGAACCGCTATAACATGGATGAAAAGGGTATTATTATGGGGTACATTGACAAAGTCAAAGTTGTCATTTCGAGAGGAGAAAACAAAGTATCTATGACACAGCCTGAAAATAGGGAATGGCTATTAGCCGAGTATGTATCGCTTGGTGGACGTCGAACTAGGCCTTGCCAGTCATATTCAAGGCAAAACAGCACCAAAAAGCTTGGTTTGCGGCGCTTCCAGAAGCTTATATCACCCTCTCAGGCAATGGATGGAACGAAATGAGCTTTGTCTGAAGTGGATGGACAAATTTTTCGAGTCGGAAACTCAATGCGGAGGCGATAAATACCGATTATTGGTTTGATGGTCATTCATCCCATATCAATACCGAAGTTATTCGCTTTTGTCTGGGTTCAAAAATCGTTCCACTGTCTCCCTCCCCATACGACACACCTTTGATGTTGGCATATTTTCTCCTTTAGCAGCAGCGTACAAGGCAGGTATTCGGGAACGATCGTCAGCTATTCTATCGACACAATAGATTTCTTAGAAATCTATAAAGCCGCTAGAAACAAAGCAGTAACCCCCGCCAATGTTACGAAAGCCCGGATGTCAGTAGGGTTGAAACATTGGAACCCGGATGCCTTGTTAAAACAACTATCAAAAAGGCCATCCCTGAGGCCACTATTTGAATGTCCGCCACCATAGAAGAACGCACGAGCATTGGTGGCTACTAAGAGGCATCTTATAAGTTTCAGGACGTGTGGAAATACTTGACGCGCATCCAGCCGAATCTGTTAGAGACAATAACAAGCAAGCAGACATCATTGACCAGGTTTCCAGCCAAAGGAAGAAGAGCTAAGAAGGTGACTATTGCTCAGAAGGCGGTCGGGTTCATTAATATTGATAAGACATCAGGCAAGAATCTGCAAGTGCCAGCGGATGGTCGGAGCGCTAGAGAGAGGCCTCCCTTTCGGACCCGGAGCATGGTGGCGAGACTGGAGCCGCATAGTTAATAAATATATTAATATAAACAAATATTGTTATTTTTTATTCTTGGGGTATGTTATTATTCATATAATAGCTATATGTAGGAGTATCTGCGGTGCGGTCAGAACCAGTCCGGTTATGGAACCACCAACAAGCACACTCAACCCTTTACCGAGCATGATCGCCTACTAATAAAATACTTCCACTCTTCATTAAACATCCTATATGATAATAGCAAAATATCAGCGAGAAACGTGGTATTCGTGCCTGAGTTGAGAGGCACCACCCGAAGTAGGCTTAGACCGATCGGTTTTCTAGTGAACGCTTAGCTGAAAGGGGCTAGCTTTCTATCCGACCATCTACAATAACTACTTACAAAAGAGATATCATAGAGGTTCACGCACAATTTATTTCAGACCTCTCTTCCTCTACTTTACATATCCCTACCCTAATCCCCCACCATCATGCCTAGATCCAGAAAGCGAGATGAGAGAGTCGCGGAGAAAGGAAAGCACGAAGAGTGCTGACCGCCAAGAAAGCTAAGCTTGCGTCAGGCGTAAGCGACAAGAATGTCGCGGATGGAGGGGAGACTAGAATTGATTTAGTTTGTAAAACTGATTAAACTTTAGATAGCAAGGCCACTAGAGACTCTCCGATTCATCGACAAGATATATATCGATTACATTAGGAGAGCGTAGAGATGTTCAAGAGTTTGAGAGTGAACGCCTCTGATCTGGCGCTGGGTCACACGACGGGATGACTTAGAATCTAATCGTTCGTGTGATCTGTCATATGATATCAAGATTGAAATGCTATGATAGCCAATGTTGAGGTTATGACTGAAGTAGCGCCGTCATATGATAGTACCTTTCAAGATACTCCCGAGGTAACTTACGTAATACGGTTACACCTCAGAAAATTGGTCATCTGATGATAAGAATTTTGGCACCGAATAATGTCGCTATCCTATTATGATAGTTGTTTTGTTAATCGCCTTTCTAAAGGTCATTGCACCGATTTTGCTGGGCTATTTACATGTACTGTATGGAGTGTTCAAACAACGGCCCTGCCTGCTAATTTTCCATCTCTAACACATCTTGGTGATATGTACTCTACATATTTGGTTAATAACTACCGATGTATATAAGTAAGTATCCTCAACCCCGCGTGGGGAAGAACTAGGCCCTCTAGTAGTATGCTTTCACCGGCCTTGGTGGTAACTACAGATCCTCTGAGACTAATAAATACACACCGTCTATAAACTTCTCGTTCTGACCCAGAATCGCTCTGTTACCACCCTTCATAACGTGGATCTCGAGGCATGCGGACGGATTCCATGACGTTAGATTCAACCCGGTGATTCGAGTTACCAAGTCTGGACCTCCTTCTCGAACGACAACGCAGACATTATCGGGAGTAGGTGCCTAACGGGCAGCGTCCCTCACTCATGATAGCAGTTTCGACCCTGAACATTCCGACGCAGAAATCGAATCCCCGATGACCGTAAGAAATGAAGTCTTCGTCTTCAAAAACACTAAGTGGACATCCTAGCTCTCCTTATAAAGAAGTTCGGTTTTCCCCAAATGCTACTCCGATCCGCCGTACACGATCTGTTGCAGCCAGCAAGCCGTTGCTAGATCCAGCTTACACGCCAAGTGCCAATCAGAAGCTGTACGGTGGAATTGCTTTCTCGGATTTCGCTGTATATGTGGAACAAACGCGATCTTTACTTGACGGCCAGCGCGCCACTTTTGAACGTGAGAGGGCCACCTTCTCAGAAGAGAGAAAATTGTGGGACAAGGAAAGATCATGGCTCAAGTCGAGAATTGCGGAGCTAGAACCGGTGTGGACAAACTATAATCAAAAGAATCACGTTTTCAAGCAAGATTCATCCAGCCCGAAAACAATTGCATCCCGGGAAATTCTGATAGGTCCTCAGACGCCACAGAATGGCTCCAACGGCGGTCATCATGTGTGGGAGGGCTCAAGTCCCGGGTCAAGGCCTACCAGGGTGTTTCCTGGAGCAAATAAAAATGAATCGTCCTATGAGGAAAATGGACTTGGACTTCCACCCTCGCTTGATGCGGCCCTATCCCCGAAACCTCAAGGCATCGACCGCGCCACAAAACTGAGCGTTCCAGTCCCGGTCGAAAAGGTGCACAGTGAACTGGATGGCATCACGCTGAAGTCCACAGCTCTGCCACCGAAGGTTATTGCAAAGGTCATTACTACGCTATCTCCGTCGTCATTCAACCCGTCAGAATTGGAAGTTCAGAACCCGGTTCGAGAACACAGGAACACGCCTAAGATTAAACTGTCTGATCTGGGTCCTCCAGATGAGAACCTGACCCGAGATGCAGGACATACGCCAATGGCCATCCTTGGTACCGAGGCTGAAGCCAGTCGACAGTCTCCAAATGAGGGGATATTGAAAGAAAGCCTTCTGGAGCTAGTCTCGACCAACCAGCCAGCCGAGAGTTCTGATTCGTATTTCCCAATAGTCGATGACGATCCCCCGCTTAAAGGGCCCGTCTCTTTGCGAAACGACGCTGAAAATGACATTAGTTTCCTTTCCGAACTCGACCAGAAGCTTTCGGACGAGGCGAGGAAACTCTCGCCGGAACCTTCTCTCCATTTAGACAGATGAAGGCGAGCCCGAGCCCAGGTCGAAGCTTAAGGATACCGCAGATTCGGAAGCGCGTTCGGGAGCCCCACAGTATGGGAATATTTGATTCCCCCCACCTCTTTTTTCATATTCTGGAACTAAGTCCTATCTTCATTGCCTTCTATGAATACGCGCTTATAATTTAATGTACAGATCACCTTCTTCCTTAACAGAAAGTGAAAGCCAACTAAAGAATCTGATGTCTCGTCGGCTCCTCCTGCTTTGTTTGCTTGTTTTTGTCCGTATATCCGTATTCTAGATTTCAGATCGCAAAGAACCTTGCACATACATCTAATCTTCCTCGATCTAGTACGCTGGATTGATCACCTCTAGGTCATCTAGTGGACATTATTATTCATCATACCAGCAAACTTCGTTTAAAACGCTATTAAGGGAACTCTACGTCCTAGTATTGACATGGTGTTTCGTTGTATGATACATAGACCAGCGCTGCCATAGCAATGTACCATGTGCTCAAACATCTTGTTTTTATTCCGTATTATTCTTAATTAATGTAGTTTTTATCCTTCCTAGTCTTAGGCCCTTTCTCTTTGTCCTTGTTCTTAACTATCCATTCATATTTGCTCTCGGGCCAGTGTGTCAAGGTTGTCCTCATTTCCATACATGAAAACTCCCTTTATCATTTAGTACCCGGCGCAACGAGCATTACATCATACACAGATGTATACTTTCCTAAGTTGAGGTTAAATCGAATCATGATGAACAAGTGCAACCGCGCATGCGCTGATGTGGTCAAATTGATAGGTGGTATAGGATATGGATCCCATCCTAGTCGATGTTTTCGACTAACGTGGCGGCTGATGACAACAACCAAGGGATGAGAATGAAGACTTCAATGTGTCCCACGATCCAGGTAGATTAGTACTATCATCCTCCTTTTGAAGCCCGTTGCTGGCGTGAGAGGATCCAGCATGACTTTACAACGGGCGGACAGAAACAACGACATGGTCTTCCGTTTATCATTGCCTTCTTCCTTTCTCTTATTCATGCATCCAGCCAATTTACCAAGTTAACCTTGCATTAATCCCAGTCCAAAGACACCTTAAATTCATGTATATATCATACCTTTCTCTCTTCCTTCGGGAAAAAAAAAACTAAAACTGGGGATCAAAAGCACCAAATTGAAAGCTTGGAACGTCTCCCCGGTGGTACGGTATCTATATAAGACCATTATCTATAATCTAAGTAGTAACATCCGCCGCCTTCCTGGTTGGTGGGGAGAGGCTTTTAGGGTCATCCACCAGGCCTTCGAGTCCACTCTTTGCTCTTGCCTTTTAGCAGCCAGCTGCACCTGAGATTCTGATAGCGGAGCCTGAGGGCAGCGGTCGGGGATGATCTTCATCGCGCCCCATTTTTGAATGCCTGACATATCTCGATCCACACCCGATGCATATACATATATAATGCCATCTTCCTGAATATGCGCTAGTTGATAAGCTGTCTGGGTACGATATCTTGACCCACAACAGTCTGATCAATGAGTGTCTCTACATTGATATGGCTCCGTATACGAGCTAGGGTGTCCGGGGGCCCAATATATGAGTCATGACTGTAACATAGCTTAGATAGCTCCAGGTTATCGGTACAGGTTGTTATGGGTGGTTGGAGAGCTCAAATATCTTGTAAGTCCGCACATGAATCTGATCCCTCCGCCTCGCCTTGTTGACGCTCAAGATCGTCCTTCAAGACAGCCTCATTGACATGAATTTAGGTGGCACTATAACCGGCCTAATGGTACAGAACAGCATTTCCGAAAGGCAGCTTTGATATCAGCGAGAAACGTTCGAATTCGCCAATCCCGTAACGAATGACATTGTCGGTAGCCTCTGTGTGTCAATGCCTTCATTGCTAAAAAATGACGGTATCCAATGGCTGTAAAGGTATAGAAATATAAACGTATTCCCTGTCACGTGCACGGCCTTACGAGATGCACACCCGTAGAATCATCCCACAGCGCATACAAAATAATTGATAGTGACACAGCACAGGACCCAAATTATCTGAAACTCAGATTACATATAATATATGCTATAAGCTTTTATTCTATATACACATCATAATCATCATATCTTTTTGGGAGCCGCCTTTGTCTCCTA